>JAJHSJ010000837.1:0-41386 GCA_021015155.1 Magnolia officinalis
TTTCTATAAGCTTATGCACGAAGTGCGTGCAGGTGGCGTTAGGTTGCAGCAGCTTTGAGCTTGGAGCGTGTAACTGTCTTCTAGAGCTTTGATTTTTGATATATGTATTTCCCTTTCAACATTGTATTCAACTGTTTATATTAATGGATATGTGATGATGATGTTGCATTTATGATTTGGGTAAACTTGTGGTTATGCTTATTACGAGTTAAATGTACGTTTGAAAAATTCTCCTTGTAGGATCCAGGATCAGAATCTGGCGTATGGGCACTGGGAGCGATAATTGGGTACTACGGAGGCTATCGGCACCGAATTCGGTGATTGAAAATTTTGTTAGTCTAGTTTCCGAGTTTGGGGCATGACAAGCAGAGATCACAGTATGTGACGAATGCATAAAAAAATTAGTTTGGTTTCATACTAGGAGGTCTACTATCGAAGTTAATTTCTTACTTTGAAATTGATAGAGAAATATAAGGAGATAAGGAAATATCACCGCTTGATATTTATTAACTAGAGAAAGCTTACAATAGGGTCCTTAGAGAGTTAATCAGGTAAGCGTTGGGAGAGAGGATTTTTAAGAGCATATATTAACAAGATTAAGGTATGTATGAGGGAGCAACGACAAATGTGAGGACTACTAATGGAGAAACAAGTGAGTTTTCAATTACTGTATGATTGCACCAAGGGTTGATATTGAGCCCATACCTTTTCACATTAGTTATGAACGAGCTAGCAAGGCTTTTGCAGGAAGATAGGATAGTGTATGCTGTTTGCAGATGACATAGTTTTGATTGACAAAACGAGGAAAGGTGTAAACACAAAACTAAATTTTGGAGAGGTGTTGTAGAACTTAAATGATTTAAAATTAGTTGGATTATAAAAAAATTTGTTTGAAATACAATTGTGTAGTAACAAAATGAGTGGAAACGATGAATTAGTAAAAATTGTTGACCAAGAAGCTTCCAAAAGATTACCCCATTTAATATCTTGAGCCGATAATTCATAAGAGTGCAGAGATTGAGAAGATATTCCGTAAGAATTCAAGCAGGGTGGAAAAATGAAGACATGTCTCTAGAGTTGTATGTGACTATTGTATACCACTTAAATTGAATGGGATTTATAGGATGGCTACAAAACTAGTCATGCTTTACAGATAAAATGTAGGATAGTTAAGGAACAACATGTTCAGGGAAATCCTTTTGATAAATGTGGTAATCTTTTGTAAATCCTTTTGATATATGAAATGAAGTTTTGAAACCAAAAAAAAAAACATTATAAAAAAAAAAAAAAAAAAAAAGAAAAAGGAACAACATGTTCATAAGATGAGTATAGCGAAAATGAGGATGTTGAGATGGATGAGTGATAAGACAAAGAAGGATATAATTAGAAATTAATATATTTAAGAAAATTTAGGAATAACACTTGTGGGTAATAAGATTAGGGAAAGTAGACTTAGATGGTTGGTCATATGCAATAAAGATAAAATAAAATAAAATTGTGCCTATTAAGAGTGAGTTAGTGTTGGAGCCAATGCCATGGAAAACTAATGTGAGCTCTAAGCTATAAATCATGTGGATGTGGTTAGGGCGATCTCAGCCTTAGATCATGATGACCATGAGTCTTGGTGGACATCCCATTGATCCTCAGTGTATAATGTTGCCTTGAATCTTCATTATGGGTTTATAGAGGAGTGATTCATTTGATAGTTCTTAGGAACTTGAGATTGGAGATGATGATCATTGACTTAAGAGAGTCATAGTCCATGGATTTCAATACCCTGTTAGACCTACAATACCTGACCCACCATGTAATTGGCGATCTACATGTCATCAACATACAATACCTGACCCACCATGAAGGAATCAAACCATTGCCTAGGAGACAAGTTGTACCACGACCTTCTGCAAAGTTTTTTTTCTCAGCCCCTTTAACTTTGAACCGCTCTGGTTGCTTCATGTAAATCTGCTCTTCATTTTCCCATACATAAGTGCAGACTCCACATCAATCCTTCCAGCTCAAGACCACATTGGCTAACTAGCGCCAATCATGGGTCTAATAGACACCTGTTATACCGTCGGCGCGAATATCTCTAAGAAGCCGATCCCTTCTCTTTGAGCATAGCCTTTCACTACCAACCTCGCTCTGTATCTATGTTGTATCCTCCTGAAGATCCACCTGCATCCAACTGCTTCTCGGCCCACTGGAAGCTCCGCTAGCTCTCATGTGTCGATCCAGTACAACAAGTCCATCATCACCCATAGTCACCTTCCACTTCTCAACACCAGGCTCACCTAGAGCTATCTGAATGGAAGACAAATCCCTTGTGATATTGGAGTCGTCTATGTACCTCGCCGATATCCTGCGATTATACCGTGTGATTCTTCTTACAAGTGGCTGCTCCACCTACTCTGTATCTCTGTTCGCGCGTCTCAGCCCTCATGCCCTTCCCACTCATGTGCATGGCCATGCCCATCATGCCACACGGTGCAGAGTGAAATCCACTACAGCCATTGCAGCTTCACCTTTTGAAGTGCTCCCGATCAACCTGTACATGTTATCGAGTCGTTGCGCTTTCATAATCACCCTTGCCCCCTTAGATATTTTAAGATACCATCAATACTTATGAATCTGCACCCTATAGCCTCGAGTGCACCGAGAGAAATCAGGCTCTTCTTCATGTCAGGAACGTGCCTCACTCCAATTAGGGTACGCTCTGTCCTATCAAACACCTTAATACTCGCCGTACCAACAGACAAACATTACAGGCACTACCATTGCCCATAAACACCTGTCCACCATCGCACTCTCTATAGCTGGTGAACCAACTCCGATGAGGAGTCATGTGAAAAGATGCCCCTGTGTCTAGAATCCACTGCCATTACGATCATCGTATGGACATCTGATCGTAGACACAGACAAAACATCACCATTGTATCCACTCGATCCATCTGACGTGGCAGCATTGGTCTCCCTGTACGAAGCCTTAAAACCTTCTCTCTTAGATTTAGGATTTGTACTATCCTTCTTCACGTGTCCTTCTATCCCACAGTTCCAGCACTTTACCTTTCCTTTGCCTTTGCCCTTGCCCTTGCCCTTGCCCTTGGATTTGGACCTAGAACCTAAAGAACCTGTACCTTCTTCAGAATTCCTACCCCTTGTAAGTAGTGCATCAGAAGATATCCCTATGTCGACGTTAAGTTTTCTCATACCCTTCCCTTGAAGGGCTGAGATAACGGTGTCAACACTCAGGGTTTTATTCATGGAGCACATTGTGTCCTTAAATGACTCATAAGATGCCGGAAGAGAATTCAGCAGCATACATGCTTATTCTTCATCTTTCATCACTTCTTCCATATCCAGCAATTTGCAAACCAATTTATTAAAATTGCCGATGTGAGCCTCCAGATCTCCACCCTATGCCATCTTAAAGTTATACCACTGCCACTTCAAGTGTAGGTGATTTTCAGAGAATTTTTTCGCATAGACATCCTCTAACTTTTCCCATAACTTAGCTGCAATATTCTCTCTCATGACATTGTGGAGAACATCATCCGTGAGACGTAAATGGATCGAAGATAAGGCCTTTTTATCAAGAGTATTCCAATCATTATCAGTCATGGTAGACTTTTGCTCCTTAAGAGTACCATCTTCGCCTTGCTTGATTAAGGAACTGATCATCTTGATCTTTCATAACTCAAAATTATTTTTCCCTGAGTACTTCTCAATCTCATACTTAGTGTTTCCCATTGACGTTAATTCCTCAGATTCAGATTTGTGCCCCAACGATTGCTTTGATATCACTTGTTGGGGATTTTTGCTGCGGAATCACACAGATCTAGATCTAGGACGGCAATCCAATGACACCAAGCATACACAAGAGAACACACAGATTAATGTGGAAAACTCTTGCGGGAAAAAACCACGACACAAAGCGATGAAATTCCACTATGAAAACAGAAATTACAAAGAGAAAGGACTTACCTGATTCGAACAACCTCGAATCTCACCCTTGCTACACCCTTTGATAACCCTAGAACCCTTTAGAATACCTCTAGGAAGCCTTAACCATGCCTTAGAGTAGCCCTAGGGACCCCTATTTATAGTTTAGGAAACTCCACTTACGCACCATCTTGGAATTGTCCGGAAACTGCCTCAAATTTACTTAGTCCACGCACCGGCTGCGTAACCCTTGACTAGTCGAGCCAGGGCCTCAACTGGTTGAAGGGCACCCTCGACCGGTCAAGCTAGCCCCTCGATGGTCGAGCGGCCCGGAATTCCAAAAAACAACGCTGCTGGATTTCAAGTCGATCGTACCTCGACCGGTCGAGCAATCCCCTCTACTGGTCGAGCGGCGCGGTAAGATATAAGATTTAAGACATCTGTTTACAACAACCATCATAAGTGCATGGGACACACTTGTGGACATCAGTTCATGAGATGTATGGTCATCTTGTGTGAGGGGACTGACTTGAGTCAAGATAAACAGTCTCCACCTTCGGGAACCGAATTGGTGTCGATGTATGCCTTACCCTTACCCTACACAAAAGTATGAGTGTGCCATAAACAAAGGATTCAGGTTTGGACCTTTAGTCACTGATATTGGTGGATTGAGATCAAGTCAATAGTCTAAGGGTTCATTATCCCGGATTATGATAATGAAATGAGGACTTAATGATACATGAAGATGATTAATCATTAGAACTGAGAATGTGTAAGGGTCACAATCTTAATTAATCGACTTTAGATCTTCTTACGAAGTCTATGTAAGGATCAATAAAGTGGATGTAGCTAGGTACTTCCATCAGGAACCGTTGATTCTTACACAGTACAACAAATGATCTGCTAGTTTGATTAAGAATATGTTTATGGCTTTGATATGGATATATCAAGAACTCGTCAAGTGATTTTTTATTGGGTCCAGTACTCTGATTGTTTTAATCTAGTTTTCAAAGGTTTTTAACTGTGAAGTTTTATTTTAACCGTTAAAATTACTTTGATCACACTTGATAATAACTTAATGGTCCACTTCTGATTGGCATATGATATGGTCATGAGTGGATGACCATGGCAGTGGAGGGATTAGATCATGAGTATATGCATAAATGAGGTGAATTGACGCACTTCCCTCATAGTATGTTACAAAGTTGTGTGTAGGGTGGTAGAGTATCATACTGGTATTTCTCTAAAATCATTGCTTCCTCCTTATTTGATTGATCATATCTTAAATGAGTAGATACGAGAAGCCCTAGACAACTTTCCCCTTGGGTGTGTGAAACCGAGAGTAAAAAAAGAAAAAATTTGAGAGAGAGAGAGAGAGAGAGAAGTTTTTCATAATTTTCTCCATATCTATGCAGTTCATCCTTGTGCATGGTTGTGGGATTCATTGGCACCTACCAGATAATATTTCCTAGGCTATCTAGATATCTTCGGTACTAGAATAGATCAAGAAGAGGCCTCCTAGTTTGGATGACCATTATCGGTATTGCATCAAGAGATATCGTCACATTAAAGTATGATCTGACTTTCTCAAGTTAGTTGTTTGATTTAAGAAATTGTAAACGAACGTATTCAGGAGATCTTGGGTTAGGATTTCATATTTGGACTTAGAGAAAAATATATATCACATGCAAGTTTGACCAAATCGATCCCATTAATATATAGTAGATGCTCAAGGCTCTAAATGAATAAGGAAAAGGCTGAAAAGAGCATAGATAAAGATAATAAGAAAATACTTAACGACCTTTTTTCTTCTTCTTCTTTTTCTTCTTCTTCTTTTTTTTTTTTTTATTTGAAAGAGCTATATATTGATATAGACAAGTATACAGAGACGATTCGGGAGGGCCCAGCTAAGAAGCAGGCCACACCTATCATATGAGAGGAAGCAGAATATTCAGAAGAACTCGGCGCTGCGCCCAGCTGCTGGAAAAAGGATGAAGCAAAACAAGAAGACCCGGGTTGGAAGAGGTCTCCCAAGGGAGCAGCAAAGGATCGAAGCCAGGAAGAAGAAAAAGGCGGAGGAAGAAGATGGAGAATCATCCGATCCCTGTTTTTGGTTTGACTATTCTGATAGAGCCAAAGTTTGATCTGTCCAGAAGAATGGAGCCTTTGATGGGCCTGGGGAGGTCATCCTGGATGAGATAGAGCTTGTTAGGGGCACCCCCACTTGCCAATTTGGCCAGAACGTCAGTTACAAAGTTGCCTTCCCTATAAGTGAAGCAGAATCGGATAATAAGGGCCTGGGTCAGATGTTGAATAATCCCTAAGTGGTACTAAATGTTCCAGCTTCCTGATTTGGCTGGATTTGTCACCGCATTAAAGACTACTCGAGAGTCAGTTTCAGCCATGATCTGCGACAACCCTCTGTCCCTGCATTGGATCAATCCATCAGCAAGTGCACGGGCCTCAGCACGGTGTTTGAGACAGGGCCATATCTGTTATGGAAGGCGAAGATTAGGTTGCCGAGGTGGTCTCTGCATATGCCTCCTCCACCCCCTCGCCCGAATTTCCCCTTGCTGAACCGTCCACATTCAGTTTAACCCAACCAGGAGGGGGCTTGCACCAAGTGATAATTAGAGATCTGTCAGCAATAGGGGAAGAGTGAGTGATTAGACCCATAGTTCGCCCAATCTGCATTCCATAATCTGAGGACAAAACCAGCTGCGGCATTTGGGGATGAAGTTCTTTAACCCAGATGGAAATGTTGGCGATGGTTGAGGTTGTAGAAAAAGGGCGATTATCGAATCTAGCTGCGTTCCTCCCGAGCCATAGTTCCCAGATGATAAGAGGGGGAGTGAGACCATGTAGGAGCTTCCAAGAGGAAGTATTTTTTGCAGCCCTAGTCCATTGATGGAGCCGGTTGGAGATAGATTGTCCCTGATGGAGGCGAACCTTGAGGAGATGCGCGAAGTAATTCCAGACTTGGGACGCTATCTGACCATGGCAGAGAAGATGATCGAGGTCTTCGCCGAAGTGGGGGGAGGAGGGAGCCGGTTGTAGCTGATGGTAGCCTGTGAGACTTGGCCGGGGAGGATTGCAACATTCGCATTTAGACGCCAGGCTTTATGCCTAATTTCTGAACTGTAAAATCAACTGGGATAGCACCATGCATCACTTTCCACATGAAGATGCCAATCTTTGGGGGAAGGAATTTGTTCCAGGCCCAGGAAGTCCATGGCTGGACAGGACGGGAGGCTCGGATGGCATTCCAGGCAGATTTAGAGGAGAACTTACCTGACGGTGAAAGTTTCCAGATTAGCTTGTCTTGTCTTTGAGAAATAGAGATACCGCTATCTCTGATGATCTGTTAAGAAGATTCAGGGAGCAGGGCTGATATAGGTGAGAGATTCCAGCGATCTGTTTGACTCCAAAATTCCTTAACCAGAGCATCTTTGTAGGGGCCGAGAGGGGGGGAGAGAGCAGCTCCAATGAGCAAACCTTGGCCAGTCCAATTCTGATACCAAAATTTAATGTTGCCTTCGCCAATTAGCCATTTCGAATTGAGGATGCAAAAAAGGAGAGTGCTTCTAACTTGGACCCATATGCTCGATCCTCCAATAGATATCAGATTTCTGGAGATGGAGACTTTGGAGAAGTATTTATCATGGAAGAGATTGGCCCATAGAGAGCTCCCTTCTAGAAGTCTCCATGCCATCTTGCATTGAAAGGCATGCAATACATCCGTGAGATTTCTTATGCCAAGCCCACCTTCACTAATAGGGTAGCATAATTCCTTCCATCTAACCCAGTGCCTACGACTGCCGGAGTCTGAGCTTCCCCAGAAGAAGGATGCTAGCATTTTCTCGATCTGGTGGCAGGATTTTTTTGGAATGTGAAGGGCTGAAAGGATGTGGATAGGAATGTTATTCAGGACGTGTTTAATCAACACCAATTTTCTCGATCTGGTGGCAGGATAGGAATGCTATTCAGGACGTGTTTAATCAACACCAAATATTTAATGACCAATGGTCTAATTAAAGTTAGAATGGTGGAAAAAGATTTATGTAGCCCACCCCAATTAGTTGTCATGAAGCTTAGATTGATGATGGTTTAGGTCGTATTTCAATGATCGAAAGAGTTCTAAGTAATGGCCACTTTAATGGGCGACATAGAAAATCTCTTAACGGCCGACAAGAGAGAGGCTAATAAATAATGATCAAAATGTTGGAATATTCCGATCTAAGATATTATTCTCTTCGATGGTGAGGCCTATGATTTAAGGGTTATGGAACCGAGATCCAATGGCTAGAAACCTCTTAGGATAAAGTGTCTAGGTGGCTCCGTTCATTGGTCATATAACTCAAAGAGTCATCAGTTTTTCCACACTTTGGACGCATTTGATTGCAAAATCCTTGGGACAAACAAATTCACTATGTTTTACCTTGTTTTGTCATACCATTTTATCCTTTTCTCTTCTTTCTCTCTCTCTGTTTATTTAAGCAGCAAAGGGAGCCTCGAACAAATTCCTTACAAAACCTCATATCTCTCTCTCTCCCTCTCTCTCTCTCTCTCTCTAAAAAGATGTCAGCTAGCACGTTGATTTCACGGAGTCGATACTGGCCTAACCTTGGCAAGAACATGGGCCTTCTAAAGAGCATGAGCTTTCGCAAGAACATAGGTCTTACAAGGTTCAATAATCATTCAGGCAGTAGCCTGCTGCCTAATGAGATGATTGATAACAGTTCAAAGAAAGACGAGGATGATTGTGAAGGGCAGCAAGGTCGGGTGTTCCCAATCGGGAGGAGCTCGCTAGTCGATGATCAGACCTATAGAGAGTCACCAAGCTCTTCATCTCCTACCAAACATGTAGTAATAGTCATGGATGCAATGGAAGAGTTTTCCATGGAACCTTTGGAGTGGGCCTTGCTGAATGTGATCAAACCCGGATATGTTGTCACGCTCCTTGGGGTCATGCCCTGGCTCAATGTTCCACGTAAGCATCTCATATGCCTTATCAAACTTACCCTGACTGTCTGGTGATGTATTTTTCTTATATCCACGCCGTCCATCCATTTCGCCAGATTATTTTAGGAATGAGACGAAAAATGCAGAAGATTCAAATATCAGGTGGACCACACCACATGAAGCTGTGGTGATTGAATGCTCACCGTTAAGAACTTCTTGGGGACCATCGGAATGTTTAATTTCCATCCAACCTTTTGATGTCTGGATGATGGGATAACATAAGTATCAGATTGATCCAAAGCTTTTATGGCCCATAAGAAGTTCTTAATGGTCAATTACCACTGCTCTCTGTCGTGTAGTCCACTTGAGATTTGGATCTACTGCAATTTTTAATTTTTATTTTTGGATAATAGCTTAAAATAATCTGACAAAATCGATGGAAAGGGAGGATAAAGATACGTACATCATAGTGGGCCCCACAGTCAGAGATGCATCGAAGCCGCGTCCCTATTTATGCACGAGAAGACTCCTGTCGGACGCGGATTGTGTGGTGACCCAATACCCCGACTTAGCTACGTGCTGTCAGGATTCTGTGGAGCCAACGTTATGTATGTATTTTATCCACACGGTCCATTCATTTTTTTTTAGCTCGCTTTAGAGCATGAGGTCAAAACTGAAGTACATCCAAATCTCAAGTGGACCACACCAGAGAAAACAGTGGGGATTGAACGCCTACCATTAAAACTTCTTACGGCCACAGAAGTTTTGGATCAAGCTGATAGTTGGGTTTTCCTTTCATCCCTATATCCATATTGTTTCCTTTGTTTAAGTCCACTTGAGCGTTGGATATGCTTCAGAATCTAAAATGAGCTGGCAAAACAGATGAACGGCGTGGATTAAAACATATATCACGGTGGACCCCACAGGGTCCAGAGCTACGTAGTGTTGGGTGATCAGGCGGTGAGAGCCGTCATGTCCTCTTCGCATCCCACAAAAAATTAATTGGAACACAATCGTTGATGATATCATCTAAACCTGTCGTGCAGCAGTTGCACCGTTTTTTAATAAGAGGCCGAAACGGAGCTGTCAATGCATATCTCCGTTAGTCTACACACACACACACACACACACACACACACACATATATATATATATATATATATATATATATATATATATATATATATATATATATGCGTGGCATGTTAGTACCTTTTGAATAACACAACTTTTGATGTGTGAAACTTCATGAGACTATCATGATTTATATGTTATATCCATACTGTTCATTAGTTTTTCGGGATGAGTCTAGAGTAGAGCTGGGCACCACTCGACTTGGTAGACTCAACTCATCCGACTCTTTCGGACCGATTCGACCCGAATTCTTAGTCCAATCCGAACTCAAACCGAGTCGAGTTGGACTCACCCAGTAACTTGCCTCCAACTTGATCCAAAACCCAACTCGTACATAAAAAAAGATTTCAGATTTAACGTTTCATATCTGAGATGCCATGTATCTGATGGAGAGGCTACAATTCCGGCAGGTGCACTTAGGTTCTGAGATGTGATTTCTTGCGGATACTTGTTGCACCCAACCTGACTCAATGTTGACTCGACCCGACTCGGTACCCGTGATCGAGGTGAACTTGGTCCAGATTAGTCCAGTCAGATAAGGTCAGGCATGTTGGACTGGTTCCGAGTCAATATTTCAAAATCGGGTCAAATCGGGTCAATCCTAACTTGGTCGTACTCAACTCGATGCCCAGCTCTAATCCAAAGCATGAGCCCAAAAACTAAATACATCCAAAGCTCAAGTGGATCACACCATAAAAATCAGTGGGGATTTTAACGAACTGCCGTTGAAACCTTCGCAAGGCTAACCTTGAGGTTTATTTGTCATCTAATTTGTTCATAGTGTCACAAAGACCTGAATGAAGAGGAAACACAAATATCAGCTTGATCAATGCGTTCTGTAAGCCCAAGAAGAAAAAAATGGATGGACAATATAGATTAATACATCATGATAGAGCCCACGTAAATTTTATACATCAAGAAATTCCATTAGCTGTCTGGTGCAGCCCATGCCGTGGATAGAAGAAAACCGGAGGTGCTAACATATGGAACTTCCAATATGGGTGCCATCATGATGTATGTGTCAGTTCCACATCTTATTTTTTGTACTTATGATTATATATATATATGTATAAGAAGTATTTTATATATTTTATTTTTCTAAACAAACGAGTTAAAATATAGGACAACTATTCCTTTAAAAGTTGTATTGTGTAACACTATTTAGAAGAGAGAATCTAGCATATCTTGTTAGCTTGAGTCATTGTAAATGATGTGTACCAATGAGACTTGATGGCATTGGAATTTTTTGTGCCTTCAACACAGATGGTCCACTCTCAATTATAATTTATAACTTATATATCGATCTGGTTCGGGTTGGGTCAGGCTACCAAGCTCAATCCAAGTTTTATCAGGTTGGTGTTTGTATAGTCCAAGCCGGAGATTGAACCTGATACATCCAACCCGAGCCTAACCCAATGTCGATCGGGTCGGTCACGGGCCGGTCGGGTTAAACCTGCCCGACTTTCAGCCCTAATTAGCATACGCATACATGAGTGTTTGTATCAAATTGAGAAACAGACCTGTAGGTAGGATTGAAAACTCAGCCGCTTGGTTGTTTTACGTGAATTTTCAGTCTCATGCAAGACATGGTTGGATATTTGGACGATCAACCTCGACGGTTTGTTTGCGTTGAGCGAGTTAAAGGAGCGGAGCGAGTGGAAGAATGACACCAAATACCAGAAAATTCGAGGGATAATCGAGCTTTGCGACAAATTCGGGGTAATGTAAACTCTACACAACTCCTCATTTTTAATTTCCAGTATGGACCGTCCATCTGGTGGCCTTAGTGCCCAGATTCAAAAAGGGAACATATACCAATCAGATACTAGTATGATTCTATTGGAATGATTTTGTATTACTGGGTCTAGAAGGACCCAGTAGTTTGATGGTCTGGATTCATCGGCATGCACTGTAGAATTGCAACAAACCATGACTTATAGAAAATGATATGAATAGGAAGGTTCCTCACTCTTCTTAAGAGACGTACATGAATGATTTGCAGGTGGTGCCATACATGAAGGTTGCCATGGGTTTCCCATTGCGACTGGTGGTCCTGGAGCACACTACAAGCCTCCATGCCACGTGGGTGGTGTTTGACAGGTACGTGGACCCTACTGCTTGATATATGTAGTTAGACTACCAATCCAGTTTGACGGATGAGAGAGAGTATGGTGAAACACGGGTCGTTTGGATGCCTGGACAACTCGGGCGCCGATTGGGTACTTACTCCCACTAGGACCTAGGGGCTGTGGGGCCCACCATGATATATACATTTTATCCACGCCCTCTATCCATTTTGACAGTTAATTTTATGACATTATCTAAAAAATTGAGTTAGATTGAAGGCTTGAGTGGACTACATCACCAGAAACAATGGTAGTAAAACTTTCACCATTGGAAGTTATTTTCATCATAAGGCTTACAAGATGGTTTATTTGTCATCTAAATCGATTGTTTATTTGTCATCTAAATCCATTCATAAGGTTAACACACATAGGTAAGAGAAAAACACAAATACCAGTTTGATCCAAAACTCTTAGGTTTTTAATGATAGGCATTCAATCCCCATTATTTCCTATGGTGTGGTCCACTTGAACATTAGATATGCCTTATTTTGGGGGTCATGAAATCGTAGAACGGATAGACGGCATGTATAAAACATCTACATCACAGTGGGCCCCACGTGAAATTCACACCCCTCTTCATTTGATGTTATAAAAGGCAAAACCTCACCTCACATTGAGAATAGTGTTGGAATTACATTAGTAAATAATTATTATATGTTTACAAGTGTTTGCCATGATGAAGTGAAAAACAAACAACCTTAGGAGAAAAGTAAAGAAAAGCAAAAAAAATACTTAAATAGGAATAAAATGAATATATTTACGAGGAATATTGGCCATAGTTTCCCTCTTTACTATAGGCTGCTCCCTCCCTTCGTTTTTGCCCTGGAGGGCTAGAGGAATATTGGCCATAGTTTCCCTCTTTACTATAGGCTGCTCCCTCCCTTCGTTTTGTGTCCTGGAGGGCTAGGTGGAATTGTTTATGCTGTACAACTTCACCAAGATTAATACAATTCTCTTCTTGTTAAAAAGAGAATAAATAAATAAAAATTGAAAAACAAACACCCCCGAAGGAAAAGGAAAGTAAGGAAAAACAAGAATATGGCATAAATAAGAGTAAAATGACATCAGCTTTGAGGAAAGTAAACCCTCTCCACCCGTTTATTTTATCACAAAAAAGACTTGGAAAACGGTATTCCTTGCATTTTCAATTGTCTAGATCAAATTTCACAAAGGAAAGCCTTTCTTCCTTCAAATTGTCATACCGAAAACTTCACACCTATGGGCAATGCATTTCTTTGCCATTTAACTTTTTGAAAGAAAGGTTGGATGGACTTATTGATGAAGGAAAAGCAAATGAAACGCTTTGTCAAAGCATCCCTTCTTTCAAAATAAACTTACTACATTTTGCAATTTGTATTCTATCCAAACAAGCTGTAAATGGATTGGATTTTGAGAGATTCACATTTTTGGACCTACTTATAATGCGGTTATATAGATCCTATGTACGTGTGTTTGGATGTGATCACATATTTCACATAGCTCACCTCTTCAATATATGCTTTGATTACACTATTAATGAAAAAGGACATCGAGGAGGGACCCTTCCAACACAAAATCTCAACTCTATGTCCAGGATATCTTTGTGGAAACCCTAGTCCATGCATCCAAACGACCCCTGATTCACCCCTATTTTCAAGTTGTAATGTTTCCTGCACTGTAAACGAAGATGCATGCATGACAACCAAGACCGTCCAAATCATTGGCTCCACCGTGTGTAATGGAGCATAGAACTAAATTCAAGCTGATTGAACTCTTCCAATCTGATTGCAAGCAGTGAATCTGGGCTGCTGATTCAAATCAGATGTTTAGGATGGTCTGATCAGTGTGATCTTCTCAACATGATCAATCCACCCTAGACCACACTACTGGGATGGTCCCGATTGTATGTTTGATTGGACGCGTAATCCCAGATGGTGGAGAAAAAAATCTTGGAACTGTCTCATGCTGATGAAATGATCCTCGCCATTGATCTTGAAGCCAAATGCAAACAGTAAAAAAGGTCTCTTGTGAAGATCGATGCATGTGATCATCCATTCCCCTACGTACGTATGTGGGCTCCCATGCATGTGTATGTAAGCAAAAAAAAGTGAAGGAAGACAAGTAGCAGTACTGAAGATAATAAACATGGGTTCGTTATTGCAGACACCACCGGAAGGAGAGAGAATTTTTCGCAGAGAGGATACCATCCAATATAATGATGATGAACAATGAGGGGGAGTTCGACATGCTTAAATCTCGACCCATGATCAAGGATGGTGAAACAAACACTCCTGAAGCTTCTCCTGCATCAAGATCGTTAGTTGCCAAGGTCATCCTTTCTGAGCGCTTGAGGGAATTTTTTAAGAACAAGGAGTGGAAGTGGAGCTTCCAACGGAAGTGATCTCCGATTGCGAGAGAGAGAGAGAGAGAGAGAGAGAGAGAAGAGAGAGAGATGTAGTTTATTGAATGTAAATTGTAAGTGAAAAATCTATTTTGTTGTTGGTCATGTAATTTTCTGAAACTGAATTGTCTTTTTCTATCTAAATTGTCCTCGATTTCACTCTTTTTTCAAGTATGAGAAATGATGTAAGAGTTCTATTAGGTGGACCCACATGCTCATGGATTTAGATGATCTAATCATTGAATTATATGGATACCTGTAGGCCCCACATTAGTTGTGATTGTCAAACAACCATTCACTCCAAAAGCTCAAGCTATCAGAGTGTGGTGTATCAATGTATATCAAGGGACTTTATCACTTCAACACCCCCCCTGCACGTGCGAGGTGGGAACTCCGCACGGGAACATATTGACGAAGGTGGAGGGACACTCACACCATAAATAGGCCGGGCTTAATTTCCCGGTCCCTGGGCCGGACCTGATTTTCCTGACCCCCCGTGGGAGAATAATATATTAGTGAGGCATATTTGCTGCTCTCGAGATTCGAACATAGGACCTTCCGCTCTAATACCATGTTTGTTGGCTTTACAAAGCCTTAGTACCGAACACACCACAAATATATAAAAATAATGTTACTTGCTTTTCACTTGTTGCACTATTATTGTAATCGGACATACAATGTACCTTTTATAGGCTTTTGCACCAACTGTGAAATGACTACAATACCCTCACTAGACTCTTCCATTATTTAATATTCCTAGAAACTGACATTTGGCCATTCATCTTCCAAAACAGCTCCTTTAGAGCTTCAACTGTTATGCATGGGGAGTTCAATGGTCACCGGTTGTTGCTGGAAACGGCTGTTTGGGTTTGTTGTTTCCAACAGTGAGCACTATAAAGGTTTGGGCTGGGTACGCTTGGATTAACGTGTTACATGTCGACAATATTCAAATGGACATGAACTCTGCCCTATGTGGAGACAAGGGAGTAGCTGTGATGGGATCAATTACTTCAAGCGTTTTTATATAAATACCAGTCTTGGTTCCCACTACTACACATCCGCAAAACATATGGATATTGTGGCTTCTCCTATGCTGAAGTTATTTTTAAAGATGAAGTTGTGAAGGTCGTGCCACGAGCTTAGAGCAAGTCCACATTTGGTTGTTGGGGATTGTTCTATGGAATCCAACAGAGATGCATCTAGGATAGCAATCCAAGAGCACCAAACAAACACAAGAGAACACAAAGATTTAATGTGGAAAACCCTTTAGGGAAAAAAACCACGGCACAAAACGACACATCTTCATTATGAAAGCAGAAATTACAAAGAGAGAAGACTTACTCGATTCGAACAACCTCGAATCTTACCCTTGTTACACCCTTTGCAAACCCTAGAACCCTTTGAATATCTTAGAATGACCTTAGGAGCACCCTAAGAACTCCTATTTACAGTTGGGAAACTCTAACTTTCTTACCAACTTAGAATAATCCGGAAACCGCTTCAAATTTGAAGCGCACAATCTACGTAACCTCCAACTAGTCGAACCAAAGCTCAGGCTAGTCGAAGCACACAATCTACGTAACCTCCGACCAGTCGAACCAATGCTCAGGCTAGTCGAAGCGCACAATCTGCGTAACCTCCAACTAGTCGAACTAGAGCTTGGGCTTGAAAGTTCAACTAGTCGAACCTGTCCTCCGACTAGTCGAATTTCTTGAAAGTTCCAAAATACATTGTTGCTGGATTTTCAGCCGAACTTTCTCGGGCTAGTCAAATTTCCTCAGATTTAAGACACTTGTTAACAACAATCTCCACCATATCTTCAATCTTCAAACGTGTAACTTCTTGTCCTCTTTTCTTTTCTCTGTATCACATCATAGCTTCAATCAATGCTTCTCGTGCACACTCTGTCCTTCTTTTACACCATCGTCAAGCCCAGAAAAGTTGCACAGAACTTGAACTTCTCTTTAGGAACGACCTTGGTGAGCATGTCTACCGAATTCACACTGGTGTGAATCTTCTCCAATGTTACACCTCCTTCCTCAAGCACCTGTCGAATAAAATGGTGACGAATATCAATGTGTTTAGTACGTGAGTGATAAACAGTATTTTTACCCAAATTGATAACGCTCTCGCTATCACGAATAACCGACACGGCCTCCTGCTGAAGTCTCAACTGATTTATCATGCCTCTTAATCAAATACCTTTATTAAATGCTTTCATCACTGCCATATATTCTGCTTTGGTCGTGGAAAGAGCCACCATCGACTGAAGCTTCGTCATCCAACTACTTGCTCCACCCGTTAGTACAAACAAGTAACTAGAAGTCGACTTTCTGGAATCCACACTGCCTGCGTAGTCTGAATACACGTACCGTACAAACTTTAATCCTGTCTTCTCAAAAGTTAAGACGTAGTCTTTTGTACCTCGAATGTATCAAAGTAGCCATTTCACCGCTTCCCAATGTTGCTTGTCGGGGTTTAACATGTATTTGCTCACAACACCGACTGCCTGTGAAATATTTAGTCTTGTATAGACCATAGCATACATTAAACTGTCAAACACGTTAAAATAAGGCACATGAGACATAACCTGTTTTTCCTCATTCAATTTAGGACATTGTTCTGTGGAAAGCTTGAAGTGAGCCGCATGGGAAATGCTCACCGGCTTTGCTTGGTCCATCCCATACTTGATCAGAACATTTTTAATGTATTCTACCTGTGATAACCAAAGCCTGCTACTCTTCCTGTCTCTATGAATATCTATGCTAAGAACCCTCTTTGAAGCCTCTAGATCTTTCATCTCGAATGTTCCTGATAACCGAGTCTTCAGTACGTTAATTTAGATATATCATGATGGCGATCAACATATCATCAATATACAATAGTAGGATGATGAACTTGCCATCCCTCAGTGTCTTGTAATAGGCACAGTGATCCTATTCACTCCGAGTAAACTTCTAACTCAACACGAAATAATCAAATTTCTTATACCACTGCCTAGGCAACTGTTTCAAGCCATACAATGACCTCATTAACCTGTAAACTTTTTTCTTTGTTCCTTTAACTTCGTAGCCCTCTAATTGCTTCATATAGATCTGCACTTCCAACTCCCCTTGTAGGAATGCATTCTTGACATCCATCTGTTCCATCTCGAGATCGTATTAGGCAACCAGCGCCAACACGAATATGATGGATACTTGTTTAACCACCGACGCGAATATCTTTGTGAAGTCGATTCCTTCTCTCTGAGCATACTCTTTCGCTATCAGCCTCGCTTTGTATCTATCTTGTTTTTTTTTAAATAATCACTTGCATCCGATCACTTTTTGGCTCATTAGAAGCTCCACCAATTCTCATGTGTGATTTTTGTGTAACGAGTCCATCTCATCATCCATAGCCGCCTTTCACTTTTCTGCATCAGGCTCATCAAGAGCCTCCTGAATAGTTGACGGGTCTCTCTCATATGTAATGAGGGCATATGCGATATTAGAGTCGTCCCTATACCTTGCCGATAACCTGCAATCATGTGGTGGGTTCCTTCTCACAGGTGACTGCTCCACCTGCTCTTATACCTCTATCTGCGCATATATTTCTGCCTGAGTATTATTTGTGTCAATGTAACACCCCGGTTTTCGCGACCCGAGTATAGCACTCGCTTCTCGAAAACCCAGGTGTTAACTGATAAACAAAAAGATAATCAAACCCTAATCAAAGTGCGATTAACGGAATCAAGCGTAGTATAGATAAACCCAAGCAGTAATAATATCCTGGGCCACTCAGCTGGGGCCCATAAACAAACTTTAGTTCTCAACATGAAATAAAACATTAATAAGTTAAATAGACTACTGATTCAATCCAAAATAAGCAGCCGCCTCCTGGTACGGCTCCTCATTGTAAGCCTCCTCCCCTACCTCTGTCATCTCTGGCCCCTCCGCAACTCCCTCTGTCCCTGTGTCCTCTGTATGGTTGAATATTAATGAATGAGTGGCCAACTCAGTGTGATCTCCCGCTAAGATTACACACCGCCGCCCTAAACAAGGAATATCATAAAAGCATACAGATAATCCAAAACACAGTAGATGCAGTCTTTGTAAATGCATGGATGTATGAATGTAATTATCGGCCCGGGTAAAACGTCCAGACGGACTATGTCCCGGGAAAAACATCCAGACGGACATGGGGGTCGTCACCCAGGGATATAACTGGTCATCAGCGCAACATTCAGCGTAATCGTAGGGCAGAGTGATCCAAGTCAATATCACAGTCGAATGACTGGTCACAAGCGCAACATTCAGCGTAATCGCAGGGCAGAGTGATCCAAGTCATCGAAATATGTTATGTATGCATGACTTGTCAGCCCATTATTAGTTCATTTGCAATCAGCCAATTTAAGTGAGCTCACGGTCACTATGGGGAGCACATGGCCCAGCGTAGGCCGACGGCTCGGGCATAGTGTCCCATTACCACCATCCCCGGTCCATGAGACTACCGTCTTAAGGTGTGTGTAGCACCTACTAACATGTGGTCAATCAATTTAACATAGAGAGGTTACCACCAATGCCGATTATGAGTGAAATGTTGAAACTACCAAAAGTGGCGATTTAAACATGTCGGCATGAATGAATTAAAAATGGGTAAACGACGGTATTTGGAAGGGTTATGAGATTCACCCCCAGTCAGTTAGGTGAAACCACGCATAGATGGTAAACCCCATGGTCAAGTACCACAACCAAAAACCTCCATGTCAGGGGCCTACTTATTTTATAATCAATCTAGTTACACCCCAAGCACGGACTCTCCTTTACAAGGATTTCTCATGGAGAGATTTTAGCAGTATGTGTGGCATAGCAGTATATATTACAATATGAAAGGAGAATACGGAACGACACATGTATTCCCATCACTATACAACAACTGAATATACATGACATAATTGACTAGATTATTCACCTAGACAGTTGAAGAATCTAAACAATAGTAAGCATGAGAATTATCATATTTTAGCAGATAAATCAAGAGAATACAGTTCATTTCTACACACAGTTTATCATTAGTCTAGCTATTTATATTAATAAAACTACCATTTCTGGTCTAGTTAAGGGTGGAAAGCTTAAGGGGAAGAAATCATCACCAGATACGTTGTAGGTTGTCCTTTGGTGTGAGCCTTCTTGAGAAGCTAGAGTTTATACGTCACTTGAACAGATTCCTAGAGACTTCCCTTGCATTCACTACCAAAAAAACGAGCAAGGGCTACGGATGATTGGAGTCTTTAGCTACGGATTTAAACCGTAGCTATTTAGCTACGGATTAAATCCGTAGCTAAAGACTCCAATCATCCGTAGCTTTTGCTCTAATTGAGGGTCTCATACAAGTTTTATGGGGGGCCCACCACAATTTTTGTGTTCAATCTAACCCGTCCATCCATTTTGAAACATAATTTTAATGTGTTAGCTGAAAAATTAGAAAAAGTTAAAGTTCAAGTGGACCACACCATAGGAAACAATGGAGATTAAGTGTCTTTTGTTGATTTGTGGTGTGGTCCATGTGAGTCTTCTCTTTGCCTCATTTTTTTCGATTAAATTCGTAAATAAATCTCTGAATTGAATGGAAGGCACAGATGAATGATATACATCATGGTGGGCCACCTGGAAGCCCCCTAACATCACCGTTCATATCCCGCTATCGGCGGCCGCGTGCACAAAAAAAAGGCCCCCGCCCATTCTCATTTTCATCTCGCGCCCCTAGCTACCTCTCTCTCTCTCTCTCTCTCTCTCTCTCTCTCTCTCTCTCTCTCTCTCTCTCTCTCTCTCTCTCGCTCCTTTGTATCTTCTCCCCACTCTCTCTGCTGCTCCCTCTCTCTGCCTCTCCTTCTCCGTCTCCGGCCCTCTCCCTCCCTTTCTCTGCCTCTCCCTCTCCCTCTCCCTCTCCCTCTCACTCTCACTCTCTCTATCCCTATCTCTCTCTCTCTCTCAAAACCCTACTCCTCTCTCTCTCTCTCTCTCTTTCTATCTCCTCGGTCCTCTGCTGCAACATCAGGTATCTCCCTCTCCACTCGATCTACCGCACATCAAGGAGCATTCTGCTGCAATCAGGTATCTCTCTCTCTCCCCTTATCTATTCATATCAATTCGGGCATTTTTTTTTTGGCATTTTCTAATCCTTCAAGTAACATTGTCCAATGATTTGTGTATTGGGAATATTTGAGTTTCGAATCCCTAATTAGGGATTTGTAGTATCGATTCCCTAATTGTGGATTAGTGTAGAGGTGTTGTCTAAGAGAAGACAGTCATGTATCAGAGGTCTTTTTGGGTTTAGGGCCTTGTGGATTTGCAGTGTCGATTCCCTAATTGTGGATTTGCAGTGTCGATTCCCTAATTTTTTCGATTTTGGCTAATTTTATTTAGGGCTTTTTGGATTTAGGGCTTTGTCAATCTAGCTTGTGAATAGTGGCCATGGGATAATATTTTAAGTAAGAATATGCTGCAACCATTTGTATTCAAGCAAGAAAATGTTGTATATTAACTATGTATAATCTTGCAGTCCAAGAGATTTTTAGTGCATGAGCCATCAATGGATGGACCCACCATATCAATTGTTTGGATCACTCAAGCCGTGGGTCCCACTTGTACAAAATGGAAACCTAGTCTATTCTCCAGAATGTCAGCCCTAGCATTACATTAATACCTCTTTATTTATCTGTGGTTTGTTGTTTCATAACTGAATTTTGGTGGACTATGATTCTTCATAGAGTTGATGCCATGAAATGTTTCTTCAGGTTTCTTCATCCCAAGTAAAAAAATTTGAATTCTTATGCTCTTGAAAGTTGAATTATGATGGTTGATCTTGAGTTGGTATTTAATAATTAGGTTGTCCGAGACATTCATATCTTGTAATTAGATGAATGAATAGGGATTGATTTCTATGGGCTTTGGTTGCACATGTTGCAGTTCTTATTGGTGTGCAGTTCTTGTAAGAAAATAGAATACAGCTTTGAATGTATTTCCAATGTAGTGAATTTTTTAAGTTGTATCTGGTGGTAAACAGGGGCACTTATGTGATGAGATTTGAGGCTTCATCTCATCATCAATAATGCCAGGTTTGCTATTTTAAGATACTAGATTGTAATATCTTACTGATTGGATGTGTTTGAGTGTCCAAAAATAGTTGGACAGCAAGTTTTAGAAAGGCCCACTCATTCAATGGTTAGGATCACAATGTGGGGTAATTTGAAGATAATTCTCGGGTTTGAAATGTCCATGCGATATTTCGCATGTTACTCTAGTGTTACAAACTTGAGATTTAAAACTTTCTGAAAGAAAGTTGATAATTGAATACTATCTATTTTGGAGGCTATGTATTGCCGATTTTGTTCAGGCCATGACTGTCCAACAAGTTGAGGCACCTATGGATCTAAAGAAAGAGATGGGAAGATTAATATTTGAACAAAAGTATGGGGAAGCATTCACTCCCATGAATTGTTGGATGTTTATTTGGTTTTTAGATGATGCATATTTTTTTAGTTTTTTAGAGTTTATAATTGAGTAGATGAGCGTGTGCTCTTGAAGTATTGTCTCTATTTTTTATTTTATTTTTTATGACATCTCATCCTTATCCTTTTCTATATTTTTAGTTCTTCAATTTTGGGGCCTAACTTTTCTGTATGATGATATTCATTGTAGGATGAATCAATTCATACTGTAGATTTGAGTCCATACTCGTCTTTTGATTTTTAGGTTGCAAATGGATTATTGCCACTACAAAAGCTTTATCCAAGCAGAATATACCAAAATCACTAGGAAATTGATTTGGGTTTGTTTTGGATTTTTAGGTTTTTAATTCCAATTGCATAATCCAATGTAATCATTCCATTTACATTTTCTTTCTATTTTTTCACGATGATTGATTGCTTTTATTTAGTTGGTCATTGAAAAGGGAACTGGTGGCCTACAACTAGCTGTAGTTTACCTAACACACAATCCACTTTTACAAGCATTTTGTGCCAGGGTCCAATTGGAAACAAAATTCCTAAGGCACATCTTTTTTTCATATGCAGGCTAGTGCATTCAAAGGGCCTGTTTTCACCCATGCAGATGTCAAGCCTGATATGGAAAAAAAATGATTTAGTTACCTTAGCCTTGTATGAAAGCTTTGAAATGTTGGGGGTTTTCCCTAGAGAGAACAGTTGGATTAGGTTTTACCTCCTGTGTCCATTTCTCAGTCCTCAAATCTCAACCACCCAAATAGCGGGGAAACTCTCCTTTTCCTTTCATCCATTTAATACCTTTGAAAATTTCCATTGTCACAATGGTGGAATGGCCTCAAAAAATGAGATGAGAAGATCCTGATTCTATGAGAAACTCTACAAGCAGATCCACATTGGGACACAGTTGAATTTGTTATTCACATTTACTGTGTGGCATTCAACCATTAAACTGCTGTGCAATAAACGCTCTGCAACCAGTACCCACACTTTGCCTAGCTAAAGCGATAAAAGTCAAGGTTTATGCAGCTTTTAAGATGAAGGTTTCTTCACAAACCACAGGAGTTCCACTTAAACCTTACAGTATGAATTGTGCAATTTGTTTCAACCTTAGAACTTCAATTTTCCAAAAACAAAAATACAGGACATAAGCCCACTTCATTGCTCCCTTCAGTGGACAAGTTAGGATCTGCTGCATATGCAGGGAAGAAGAAATCAAACTGCAATATGGTTGATGGGCACATGAAGTAACTAATGCACAATGCCAAATAGATCTTCAAACCACCACAACAAAACTGACTTATCTGAGAATATCCAAAATTTTCATAAGACTTACAAACTACTGGGTCCATTTACACCCACCTTGACAACACCAGTGGCCTGACTTATCCCAACACACCACATTTCTGCAAACAGGCAAGCTAGCAGGTCAACTCATTTAGCCAATTGATTCATTATAAACACTTTTTTTTTTTTTTTGGGCCAATGCATTATAAACACAAGAACAGAGATGTATGCAGTAGTATAAATCACCGAACACATACCTGATGACCATTACACTATTAAACATAAGTCAGCTATCTCAGTGAAGTCAGTTTCTGACTCAAGGTTGATCAAAGTCAACCAATGCAATAAAAGATGGATGGTTAAGGAGTCGAGGGAAGGAGCTGGGATTTTAGGGATTTTGGGCATCTGAAGAGTAACAAGATGTAAACAGTTGAGACAAGATTTCCAAGATTGCTCCGAGATGGAGATGATTGGAAATTGGGATAATCTGTAGCTATTGCAATAGGAAGAGCTGATTGGATTATGGTGTTATTTTTTGTAAGGTTGTTTGAGTAGGCTAGATGCATCCCATGACTGACATGAGGGGCCCGGATGAGATCCTTTAGGATGGGGATCGGGTTTAGATTGAGAGCAAGGGAGTAGGGTATAGGCCCTGTAAAGATCTTTGATATATATATAACAACACCTCCACCTACACTTGTGTAACTACGCTAGGAGTGTCAATGGGCCTGGAAAATCAGAATTTTAAATAGAAACGGCCTGCGGCCGAGCCCAAAACAGTCAAAATCCAGGTCGAGACCAACCTCAAGTCCCGGCCCATGGTTTACTAATGCAGCCCTTGATTTAGTGGACCACATTTTGTATGGAACACTTGCATATTTTAAAAAAATCCTCAAGATTGGATGATCCAAACCATCCAATCTTTAGCCTCTTTCTAGTTGAATGTGTACTGTTGTAGTATTTGTTTTCTTAACCATCTTAAAACTGAAAGTATCTTTCTTTTATGAAATATCTCATTGTAGTGGTTTCACAGAAACCACATTGGGTAGAGCAAAATGTTAGCAACATTATTAATTTGTTGTAAAAATACAATGATTGCAAACTTCTTAATACATAGTATTTGGTAGATAATATCTGTATGGGTTTAATCATCTGATAGCACTTCTCGAATCCCTAACTTTTGAGGTTTTTAGTGCATGAGATACGTATTTCCAACTTTAATTTTCTTCTAGGTGCAGGTTGAAAATGGACCCCTTGTTTAATCGAGATCCGGCTGTAATGAATAGGGAGTGGATGACACTAAGTTTCCCAGACCCACGTTTTCTTTCTGGAATCAGAAGTTTTTCAAAGTTTGCACAAGAAAACCTTCCTGGTAGAGAATCCGTTCCTTGTCCATGCACCACTTGCAGATGTGCACGTTTTCCGGTTTCTTATGATGA
Organism: Magnolia officinalis; assembly: GCA_021015155.1. Classification (NCBI taxonomy): domain Eukaryota; kingdom Viridiplantae; phylum Streptophyta; class Magnoliopsida; order Magnoliales; family Magnoliaceae; genus Magnolia; species Magnolia officinalis. Next base: position 24,748 of record JAJHSJ010000837.1, read on the forward strand.
TATGGAAATACATCTAATGAAAAATGGATTCGACCCAAGCTATAGGGTTTGGAACATGCATGGGGAGCATGTATCACCTAACTGTACTGTACGTGAATCAAGTTCTCAACAATACCATAGTGTCCCGAACTTAAACGAGGTTCACAACGCGATCGTTCAAGAACTTGGTGGTAATAACCTAGATGAAGTTGTACAGGATGAGCCCAATGTGACCCCTATAGTTGAAGGCGCCTTTGGAGAAAATGAAACTAATGAGTTTGAAGCAAATCTGCGAGACGCAATGACTGAGCTATACCCTGGGGCCCAAGATTTTACCGTGCTGACTTTCATTGTACAGCTTTTCAAATTAAAGGTGAATCATGGATGGAGTGAAAAAAGCTTTACAGAGCTCCTTCAACTACTGAAGAAGGTGTTACCTTACGGTAACAAGGCCCCAACTAATACCTACCAAGCGAAGAAGATCATTACAAAGTTGGGTCTTGATTATGTGAAAATCCATGCTTGTCCAAATGACTGCATCTTATACTGGAGAGAGAACGAGATGAAAACCATTTGTCCAAATTGTAAAACTTCTAGGTACAAGACTGAAATGGATTCTGAGAAAAAACAATCTCAAATACCTAGGAAGGTGTTAAGGTATTTTCCATTAACACCAAGGCTACAAAGAATGTTCAGTGTGCAATGGTTGGCGAAAGAAATGTCTTGGCACTCAACCAGGAAATTTCAACATGGAAAGATGGAGCATCCGGCTGATTCTATTGCATGGAAGAATCTTGATGACAAGTATACAGATTTTTCAGCTGAGCCTCGCAATGTTCGATTGGGTTTGGCTACAGATGGGTTTAACCCATTTGGCACTTTCAGTATGTCACATAGTTCATGGCCCGTTATGTGTGTGACGTACAACCTTCCACCAAAGCTTTGCATGAAACCTCAGTTTACTATGTTGACTTTGCTCATTGAGGGACCGCGACAACCGGGAAAGGATATTGACGTTTATTTACAGCCATTGATTGATGAACTGCAAAAGTTATGGCGAGAAGGGGTCACGACGTTCGATGCATACCATGAAAACAAATTCAACATGCGTGCCGTTCTGCTTTGGACAATCCATGACTTTCCAGCATATGGTAACGTTTCTGGTTGTAGGACAAAGGGTAAATATGGTTGTCCCGTATGTGGTCCTAACACAGATTCTCTACGACTCCAATATGGAAAGAAACATGTTTATATGGGCCACAGACGATGGTTGCCAATGTCAGAACAGGCTAGGAAGGACACAAGTGCTGGCACGTTCAACAAGAAGGTGGAGATACGACGTCAACCGATCCGTCTGGATGGGATTGAGGTCAAAAGACAAACCGCGAACTTGAATATGCAGTGGGGGAAGACTGGGAAGAGTAATATAAGGGGTATTGAAGGAGGTCGACAAGAGCTGGCGGATGATGTTGAATCACCGTGGTTCTTCAAACGGTCTATATTATTTAATCTGGAGTATTGGAAAGATATTCCCGTGCGTCACAACCTTGATGTCATGCATATTGAGAAAAATATATGTGAAATCCTAGTTGCCTTGATGTTGAACACGCCTGGCAAAACCAAGGATGATGCTAATGCACGCAGGGATCTGAAACAATTGGGAATTAAGAAGCGTCTATGGCTGAAAAAGAACAATGGTAAGGTGATTCAGAAACAAGGTCCTTTCTGTCTAAGAAAAGAAGAGAAAAAACTTTTCATCCAGACTTTGCATGAGCTGCGTGTTCCTATCGGTTTTAGTGCGAATTGGAGGACCATCGTAAAGGAAGATTGCTTGGATTTAAAGGGAATGAAGTCTCATTCGTATCATGTGTTGATGCAACATCTGCTCCCAGTTCTCATCCAGCATGCATTCAGGGATAGGAAGGTCATTCGTCCTATAATTACAAGCTTTTGCACATTTTTTAATGCCTTGTGCTCGACAACCGTAGACCTTCAAACACTCCTTACTCTCGAGAGGGGCATGGCTAGGACGCTATGTCAGCTTGAAACTATATGCCCGCCATCGATATTTGTCATTATGATGCATTTGTCGATCCATTTGGCTTACGAGGCTCGCATATGTGGTCCTGTATACTATCGATGGATGTATCCATTCGAAAGGTACGCTGTGAGCTTAGTAAGAATAAATCGGCTTAACATCTACATTTGCATGTATATATAATGTCTTATTAACTTTGTCAGGTTCATGAAGACATTCAAGGCCTATGTCCGTAACAAGACACGACCTGAGGGTTGTATTGCAGAGCAGTACATCCAAGAGGAGACGGTTATATTCTGCAACCAATATAAAGGAAAACAGAAAACATGCCTATTGGAAAGGCTGGAAAAACGGTTTAACGGATTCATTCCAGGACTACGTAAGTTGGAAGATATCGTTGATGATGACCCTAATGATGACGACGTTGGTCCAGTAGGTTCGGCTCAAAGTGTTATCCTAGCAGGTATTGAATACGAACAAGCTCGTACATGGGTACTGAAGAGTCATCCCAGCTACGACAAGTGGGAAGGGTATGTACAATAAGCTCGTATATGTGTATGTATATATATATATATATATATATATATATATCTTACTTTATGCTATTTCAATATAACAATGTTATTGAATATCGCGCAGGAAGCACAAAGATTTCTTGCAGCGATGCTATAAGAGGACCAACAGGGTGCCTAGCGAGGACGAATTCATATCTTGGTTGAAGAGGGAACCAGAGTTCATTGAATCTGACGATAATGAATTTAAAGATGTAGTGAGAGGACCTCTAGCTTTTTCTATTGAATACAATAAGTATTGTATTAATGGTTTCCTATTTGTCACTAAGGACTATGAGGAGAATAAAACGAACCAAAACAGTGGGGTTAGGACAGAGGGTATGACAACCTTCCGATCAAGTGCTAAGGATATCAATACAGTGGATGAAAATCAACCTTACTATGGAGTCCTTCGTAGAATTATCCAATTGGAATACCGAACAGGGTACAAGCCCGTCCTATTTAAGTGTGATTGGGTGAAAGTGACACATCATGGTGTTTCTTTTGATGTCGAAGCGAATTTGAGATTAGTAAATTTGTCTAGTCTTTACAGTTCAGACAAAGTCGGTGACGAGCCCTTCATTCTTGCAGAGCATGCCACGCAAGTTTTCTACTCCAGAGATCCAAAAAATGCTGACTGGCATGTCGTCTTGGAGGTTCCCAAAAAAATTTTTGTCGAAGAAGAGACATGCGTTCTATCGGAACGATTAGAGGCTGTAAGCAATGCCGATGCAGGACCTGATCTTACCTCATTAGCAATGGTTGATGAGTTGATATTCGATGAATCTGAAGACGTTAGTGTTGTGGTCGAGAAAACAAAGAAAAGAAAACGATCAAAGAGAATTTACTGATTTGTTTGTATTTTCTAAGCATGTAACAAAATGATATTTATTGGAGGAAATCTAATCAAGGTTTGGATAATATATGTGAATTTTTTGTACTTTATCTGTGATCTAAATTATTTCTTAACCATTAGCTTTTTTTTTCTTTTCTTTTCATATTAGCGAAGAAATAGGCACATGGATTCACAACCAGAACTATTGGGTGCGCAGGTGCCTGAGAGTACAAATACAAGCAACACCAAACGTAATAAGATACTTCTCCTTAATTATATTTGAAAATTTCCTTTTTCTTATATATTGGCGTTAATCAATTATGTGTATATATAACTATTATTCTTTTTATGTAATTGTGTCAGCTTCTTCTTCATCTAGAAAGAGAGGCATTACTAGGGGGGTCTCTTTACTTGTGCAACCTGATAGGAAAAAAGTCCTAAAGACAAATGAATTCGGGCAACCGAACGAGGATTGCTCCGATCATAGAGACTTCGCATCGCATGTCGGTGTCCTCACTCGTTCTCATATCCCAATCATATACCAGGACTTTCGCCGGGTGCCTCATGAACAAATTCGTATGGTCACAGAAAGACTGTCACAGTTTTATGAGTTTGAGGGTCAAACTTGGGATGCAAGTCTTGAGTACGTTATAAAACGCATCAATGAAGCGTGGAGGAATTACAAGAGAAGATTGACTGCAAAATATATTAAAGACAAGGATCCTATTGCTGTGAGAGATGGTCCTGCCCCCCCAGGTATCCCTATGGAGGATTGGAGGGTCTTCGTGGATCAACGCACCACCGAGGAATTCAAGAAGGTAAGTGTAAGGAATAAAATCAATCGGGCCAAGCTAAAAGGACCTGCTTGTCTTGGGAGGCACAGCATGGCTGTTACTCGCCATAAGATGGTATGTATTTAAAAATAGATATTATAGTTTAAAATTGAATTTAAATTTGAATTATCATTCATCTAAATTTATTAATGATATGTATTTCAATGATGTGTAATGTCCTAAAGGCGAAGGAGAAGAATCTTACGTCTGATGCCGAGATAAGTAGATGTGAAGTCTTCTTAAGAGCCCATACAAGAAAGGACAAAGTTGTCCAGTATCCTGACCTTGCTGTAAGTGCATCCCTCGTACCACTAACTAGTACCCTTATGAAAAGCCTATGTATAACTTTGAATTATATTGCATTCATTTGTATTTTTTCACAGGAAAAACTAGAGGAGCTCTCTAGTAGCAATCCTGCTTCTAGGATGACAGGCATGGATGATGCCCTTACAGAGGTAATAATAAAATTTAAAAATTACTTAAGTTTTATGGTAATTATGAATATTTTAATAACTTGATTTACAATGTTTTACAGTTGGTTGGTGCTGACAAAAGAGGGCGAATGCGGGGTCTAGGTTGCTCAATAAGCAAGGTAGGACTGAAGAAGTCAGCCCCTGCTCGTTCAAAGGTAGAGAATGTGACAAAAGAAAAAGAGGGCGTAGTTCAAGAGTTAACTCAGGTGAAGAAAAAATTAGATGATGTGACTCAAGATATAGTTGAGATGAAGAAAACATTGGTGGATATGCAGAAAGGGAGAGAGTCTTCTCAAAATCTCTCATCACCAACAGTCGTTAAATCTACTCAGGCATCGTCGGTATGCAAGTATAAATATTTTTTTTTTACTGTATTGAGCTTACAATTATATTATAAGCGCTAACAATACCAATGCCATTTCATGTGTAAATGTAGCCGGATATTATATATATCGGTAAGAGATGCGACTTGCTTGGTTTTGGAAAACGTGGTGTAGTCGCTCGTGGTGAAGTACACGAAGTTAATCCAAATGCAACTGTCCATTGCGAACCGTTGGAGGATGGAGCTTTTGTTGTTATCTTGACTGAGGTTGTACAACCTCACGCTCCTTTGTGGAAAGAAGATGGGTTCGCATCTACACTTGGAGAGGTCGGTCTGGGATCATTTGTGCAATGGGGGAAAGAAGCTTTGAGAATTCAATAATTTGAACAAATTTGGTACTCTATAATTGAACATGTGTAGTGTGCATTTTGAACTAATTTTGAACATGTAGTGTGCATTTTGAACTAATTTAGAACTAACTTGGCACTTGTTTTTTTTTTTTTTTTGAAATATTGAATGAATTTTGTACTCTATAATTGAATGTATTTATAGTCTTAGGCTCCATTTGGTCATCACATTAGTGTTTAACTGTGTAGCATTTTTAAAAAAAAAACCAAATGGAGCCTAAGCCCTTTTTTAACTCCGCCAATGCAACTCCTTGCATTGCCGGTCCCAAGCCCGGATAAAGGAGGAGGGAGAAGGGCTTTAGAATGAGATCGTTAACTATGGAGGAGATCCTGAAAATTCAGTGAGTATCACTGGTTTTATGGTTTTACTTGTACATTCCTATATTGATTACTCAAGCATGACGATTATGCGCGTTCTTTCAGGTGGATGTTGCATGTGGGAGGATTGGAGCTGCATATTTCAGATTCAAGCATATGGTACGTCCGGATGGACCATCCCGCCTCGGATTGCAAAGGATTGGAGGGATGGAAGCAAATCCCTCCCAATCCCACCTCGAAAATCTGCCATCTCCATCTCGGGCTGATGGACGGCGTTATTCTTCCTTGGTGACGCTGGTAGTGGGTAACGGCTATAAAAATGGAGGTGGGGTAGAAGGACTTCCGAGGCATATCATCTTCTCTGTCAAGTAACCCTTTTCCTTCTTCTATCTGATTTTATTTTCAGAACCCCTTTTCTGTTAGTGCTGACGATTCTGTTCATCTGCTGCAAGAAGAAGAGAAGGAGTCATGAGTCATTGGATTATTACGGACATCTGCCGTCAACGCATCCGCAGAAAAGTAATTTCTTCGATCTCTCATACATTTTCTTTTATTTTTCTTTTTATCAAGTTGGTTGATGCATGTTATCTGCGAAATTTCTCTTATTTTTTGGATTTGAATCGAAAATTAGACAACACCATAAAATAATGATTTATGGTGTATGCATGGTTCTTGGAGATCGATTTTTTTGTAGGAAACCTCGATCATTGCCCCAGATTATAAAATCTGGATCAGACGACTGTTGGGAGAAAATGGGAGTTGTTTTGTTATAATATGTTACGAATTTAATTAGTAGTCTGCTAATATATGGTTAGCAGCCTTGGCAATGATGGTCCCCATCCATAGACAGAAGGAAAATGATTGGACGGTCAGGATCTTTTACTTCGGTAACATCATAGTCAAGAAAGTAGGGTTCTTAAGTTGCCGGATCCTGGTGATATTCGATGTATTAGGCGCCTGTTGAATCGAATCTGCATCCATCGGGTCTAAAAATCCGATTGTAAGGTCGGCAGTTGCCAACAATACCCGGCTGGTACCCGAATATATGAATTTGTTAATTTTATTATTTGTGGAATTATATTTGTAATGTAGAAAAAATGTCACAGATTATTAAGCATAGAACTAAACAAAGCAGACTCGATTCTAGATTAAAACTCTACCAGATGCTTAAAACCAGACCTGACTAGATGAGACACCGAAATCTTATTTGGATTTCCATCCACAACAAGCCAACAGTAGTTGAATCCAGCCGGGTCCATGTATGGGGACGCGGTTTGGCTGGTGACCACAACACAGCCAGCTAACTGGCGTCCGTGAGCCCACCATGATGTATGTATTTTATTTATGGGGTTTGTCCATTTGCCAGTTCATGCAAAAACACGAGGCTGATTCAAAGCTTTAAGTAGACTATACCATGATAGACACCATAGGGATTACAGTGCTTCCTGCTGTAAACTTAGGTGGGCTGCTAACCATATATTAGACGACTGCCCCACACTTGCAAAGCCTTCTGCTTGAGCTTGTTATAATATGCACACACACACATAAAAAGAACAAAAAAAAACACATATTCAAGGCGTATCAACTCAAGCTAAGAAGGACAATTGCAAGTGTGGACCCCTACATTGTATTTGTAAGATCACGCCAAGCTTTTAAGTTGATTGGAAAGGTTGAAATGTTTGTGTTCTGTGGTGTTAGACTAGCCAATTGGCTAGTTTTAAAATGTTTTGAATTTATATGTATTTATGACTTTCAAAGTTTGTTTTTCATTTTCTTTTTCTTTTTTAATCATCTTAGTCTTTCTTTTCTTTTTTTAAGAAAACCGTGGAAATGAAATTGACTTCCAAAGATGTGATGTTTGGAAACAGGGGAAACATCACATCTTTGGAATTCAATTTCATTTCCACAGTTTTCCACCAATCCGAAAGAATGTTGTAGTCTGAGAAATGAATCACATACAGGCACTGCAAACCCAGGGGCAAAAATCAGGCTAGTGCACCCATATATTTGTTTTCATTAATTGATCCTTTCCACCTCAACACTAGTGCCCACCTGATTTTTTAGATTAGACTCAATTTGAGCTTTGCTTTAAACATTTGTATTCTCGGTATTTTCTCTAGTGCCCACCTGATTTTTAGATCAGACTCAACTGAGTTCATTTAGTTCTTACAAATTCCATTTTGTTGTACAGTCCATGTTCAGTTTATCACTCGTCTACTGAATCACACATTTATTTTAGCTTGTAGTGTATTATAATATTATGCGGTCTCTATTTCACTTGCAAGCGGTGTTTCTGTAATTTGTAGGAGTGTGATGCTAGAATTATGTTCAGGCTGTACACTTCTCATCTTTATTTATGATTAACACCCATCAGGTTATCAAGCTAACCCTCACATTTATATTTAATTCTTGAGTTGTGAATTAACTCCTTTATGGGGATCCAGGGACATTCTTGATTCTGAACTGAGGTTTCAGCTTGTGCTCATTTATCATTTTGGAATCAGACTCAACACTAGCTTGATGGATAGTTATACTTTCCTTTCAACAAAATCTATTTGTTGCTGATAAGAACAAAAGACTCGATGTTCACTTATTTTATTCGATCAGTAGCAAGAAATCTTATTAAGAAGTGGAAAGAAGAAATAACACACATGTATTATATCTAAACCGTTCATTTGTTTTGTCTATTTTCTGACTTAGACCTTGAATCTTTTCTTTTTTGTTTTTGTGTGTGTATGAGTAGTGTTTCTAATTGTCTTACAAATTCCCTGCTTTATCTTCAAATAGGTAGATAATTCCCTGCTAATTTTAACTGCTAACTAGTGCTGATGCCTTTTACTGCTACACAGCTCACCAAAGATCTACAAAAGAAACCAGTCCCTTGGAAACAACCGTCAGTAAAGGTCCTGACCGCCAGTAAAGAAGAACATTCAACTGACCGTTCAAAGGTAGCTACAGTAAAGAGGATTGCATCTATCAGTTGGCATTGATGTTTTGTTTGTAGCTGAACCTTTCTGATTGTCTTGCATTAGCGTGGATCTGATACTTTATGCAGTAGGAAAGTCCATAATAATGATATAAATGATTGAGTGATTGAACTGATATTTGGAATAAAATGTCTCCATTCCATGCTAAGGCTTCCTTATCAAAAGCCAGCTGTAAAATACAGAATATTGTTACTGTATCAGTATCTTATGCACAATTTTTTATTTTTTATTTTAATCATTCTTCGCACTGCAGTTTGAATGGGATAGCTATCCAAATAAGAACTTTTTTGAATTTTTGCTCATTGTACTATTCCATTATCCATTTATTTCTAATCTCCTCCTCTATGAACTTGTGCACATTTGATGTAACCAGACCGTCCAGTGTATAGACTGCTCATTGTGAAAATTAATTTCTGCAGTTCATTTTCCATTGGATCAGCTCTTCTTTTTTCCTGAAAGATCCAATGGATCAGCTCCTTTTTTTTTTTTTCCTGAAAGATCCAATGGATCAGCTCATTCTCTTCGTTTTTATTAAAAATGTGACTTTTTCCTTCTAAAAATGAGAAGTAACAGATTGATTTTATGTTCTTTATTGTGAATTGAGCAAATTACAAAACTAGAATCATCTTGTCTTCTACCTTACCTTCTCACTATTGAAACTGGATGTCATATATGGGAAACTCTGAAGTTTGTTATGTCGTGACTGATGTAACTAGCCAAACAAAAGCACTACTGATTCAGTTATAATACAGTAGAAGGTTCTACACACATGATCTTGACTTTTCTTGTTTGTGAACTGTCGTTATTTTATCATTACTTTCATTTCATTGGTGTCATGTTCAAGTGTCAAGGCAATTTTATATGCTCCAAAGATGAGATTCACAGATGACATCAATCACCATAGTTCTTATTTTCTCTTTAGTTAATAGATACCGTGACTTGTTGAGTTAGAGGATTCAGGAAAGACAAATGAACCATAACAGCTTGATGGCACACTTTTTCTACAGTTCATTAGACTAACATGTATCATGATGCATTTCAATTAGGAATGCTATTGATATAAGGAGTCACAATGATTTGTCATGGTTACTATTGCTCCTATATTTCATCAAGTATGGCTCATTTTGATTAAGCGGTTGTAGATAAGTCCTGAAAGTTTAAATTTCTTTAAATTTTAAATATCAGGACTTGTTTAAGGGATAAAGAGAAATGAGTCACCTTCAAGATTGTTGCCTAGCTAGAATGTTTGTTGTTCTCCTCCTCCTCCTCTTCCTCTTCCTTTCTTTTTTCCTTTTTGTTGCCTAGCTAGGAGTCACAATGATTTGTCATGGTTACAATTGCAGGGAGTTGCTGTAGTGATTGCCTTCTTTTTTTCTGCTGTATTCCATGAGGTGTGTTGCTGCCTTTTTTTTCTCTTGTCGAGCATCCATTAATTCAGACATGCAATTTGAATGCACTGACATATTTTTTTTTTTCTTAGAAGAGTAGTGTGAAATTTGATATATAGGGCCCCAAGGAACAAATAGTACACTCCAAAATCTAGTTACCAGTTACATGTAAAGATGATCAGAGATAATCTTAACGTCGTACAATCATTCCAATCTACATACTCCTTGTATGATCTCCCTAGAGTTGCTATTGGATTAATTTATCCCCATGGCCAAGTTAAGAACATATGACTGCTAACGATGGGAGCCTCCAAAAAAAAAAAAACATTCTGTCAAAGAGGAACAGCATTATTGCATCAAGGAGCCACAGATCCCAAAAACAACTTTCTGCTCTTGATACTCTCATAAACAAGATAATTGCAAAGCCAGCAACACCTCTACCCACATGGTTAAGTGAAATATCTAACCCGGTTGAGGAACATAAAAAATTAAGGCCCTGCTACCTTCAGTTGACCTTCAACGACTTGCTCATAAAATGATATTTTCACAGTTTTAGACACATCTTTGTCATGATGGAGGACAATGTCATGTTTGTTTGGTTTGTGAAGTTACAATACTTACCTATTTTCCATTCCTATATGCAGAGTGAGATGATGTCAGAATTGCTTGACAATGTCTTAGACGATGACGAGGCCGAAGAGGAAACTGAGGAACTGACTAACCAGGTAAACTTTTTTTTTTTTTAATCCATCTGCCCATAGCATATATTTCAGACCAGAAAGTAATGGAGACGTTACCATTCCCTTTCATATAATATTTCAAAATGTCTGAAAAGCTTACCATGTAAGAGTCCAGCTCACTCTCCCAACAGTACCATTCACAGCTTTTCATCTCGCAACCTTACGCTACACACTCTTGTAGATGATATACTTCCTCTCTAGCCAATATTCTCTGAGAACATCTCAAGTGGATAACAGTCGTCTATTTCAATCTTGGCAGCTGCCACAATGGCTGTGTGTGCCTCCATAACCAAATGATTTCATTTCATGGGTCGTGGATATTGTGAAGAAAACATTGATGGACCTTGAAGATTATGAAGAGAATGTTGGATCAATGGTTTTGTCGAATTCCGAGAACATCGAACGGTTGACAGCAAGTTTTTTTTCAGTATCTGCATACTCACGCATCGAAGCACTCGGATGTTATTATCTCTCACTATCGAGTTCTATGCTTGCCTGTTCAGAACTCGCATTGGTTTCCACTAGCTTTCCATCTGATTCCGTGGCCTTCTCATTTGAAACAGCATCGATCCCAGTAGCTGGATCAATATTTTTGCATTTCATGTCTCCACTCACATCTGATGTAGAATGAGTGGCCATTTGAATTTGATCAACCTCATCTGTCATCACCTTTTCTATGTTCCCTGCAGCTGTTTGAGTCTGATCAACCTCATCCGTCGTTTTCTCTTCTATGTCCACCGCAGCCAAGTTACCACCCTCTCCTACAGCAGCTGTCAGGGGATGACCAACTTGGTTGATAGGAAGAGCATCTGGGTTTTGGCCTTCCGAAACAGAGGAATGATCCTCAACCAGTAACTTGGATTCGACATAACTATTACTATTTGCTACAGTATGTTCTTTACCTGCAGCTTCAACATGGATTCCTGAATCACAAGCTTTATCTTCCTCTACAACTTGAACATCATTTCTAGAATCACCTGCTAGAGGATCAACTGGCATCTTCTCTACCCTAGTCATTGAATTCAGAATGGCAGTCCCATCAAGACGCATGTCAGCTTGAAAAGGAATAGAGGGATTTTCAACCAAAGCGCCTATCAGGTTGTCACCACTCCCAACAGGGAACTGATCTCCACTAGCATTAAGCTCTTTGTGATTCTCACCGTCTAACAGAGTCGCCTTTTCCTCATTTACAGTGGCAGCACCATTATCGGACAGGCTCATATTCATGCTAGTAACTGACTGAGGCTCTGGATCAACATCGATATCCTTTCGACACACATTCACATTTTCAACAGCGTGATCTAGACTGACATCCGCTTCCTTGGTTGATGTTTCATCATGTGGATGGTCAATGGGAACTGAGACTGGGACTTCTTTGGAAGAGGCAACAGGTTCACCATACTGAGCAGTTGGCATATCAGTATCTTCATTCTCTTCTTCACATTCTCAAATTCGTTTTGCAAGGCCACAAGTTTGTCACTATTGTTGGCAACACTGGCAAGACCATAAGCATTACTGAACTTTGACTGGCAAGGCCACAAGTTTGTCACTATTGCTGTCAACTTGGATTTGTTCAAGTTGACAGCACCATAAAACAAGTAGGTAAGTGCAATTCAGCAATCCCATTTTTTCTGCAGTAGGTTACTGAACTTTGACTGTTTTACACCACCAGAGCTCAACCAAAACATGTGGAATTACAAATGGTTTGTAAGCTGACTATGAGCTACAAAATTCCTTGGTCCGTAGATTAATGCATGAAATATAGCAGATGTGCAGGAAACTCTAGAAATTTCAGGCTGCAATCAACAATCGCTTTGCTCAGTAGTTTTTCTTGATAACCTGTGAAAGTGATGGCTGATATTTATATCGAAATGGACTTCTTCAACCTGTCCAATGCAAGAAATTGATTGAGCTACATGGTCTTTCATGGTAGTTTTATATTTGTTACAACGACGATGCTGAATGAGACTCCATCTTGTCTCTTTGGCAGGCTGTCCCAATGGGCTTTAGGGCTAGGCCACTTCAGACCAGGCTTGGGTTGGCTTATCTGGACCAAGGGCGAGGTCCAAACCTAAAATTTTAGCCTGTTGATGTACCAGGCCAGGCTTGAGCTGTGTCTAAAAGAGCTCATCTTCCCGGCACAAGTCGCCTCGCATGACCCTTTAGGGTTTTCATTTGTATTTTGGCATGTATTATATGATATGCATGCAATGTAAATACGCTTGTATTTTTGGATTACGTGCTGCTGGGAAGCCCATTGTATTCCGTGTTATTAACAAACATTTTTGTATTTATGCTCATGGCTTTCAGGGGATTGTTCTGCTTATAATCCTACTATCAGGACTATGTTGTATGATGGGTATTGACTCTCCGACGAGGTTTGAGACTGCACAAGACTCTTGATGTGTAGATTCCTCAGGAATTTGGAACCGAGTCTACCACAGCACTTGTGAGGTATATCAGTAATAGGTTCGAATGGGGCTGTGTAATGTAATCATATATCATTCGTTTTCTTGTCTTGTTGTAGGCGCTTTTTCATTTCTACTCAATAAACCACCACCACCACCACCTGAGAGGGGCTATGCAAGTTATAACAGTATTTTTTCTTCTTCAAGGTCTTCTTATGTTGGTAAATTGAGTACGGTAGTGTTGCGCCCGAAGTATGTTTTGTAGTTTTTGACAGAAATGTACTTGTTACGTTGATTGATTTGTTGTTTTGCTGTTAGTGTCTTCATCTTCATTATATAGGAGGAGGTGAGGCCTGCTTGTTTAATAAGAGGCTGTTAGTCCCCAGTACATAACACCTGGAAGGTGGGATGGTGGATCTGGACTGTTCCTAAAAAAAATTCTGTTGTGGCTGAAAACTTGCTGGATTACTTTTTTTGCTGGGAACTTTTCTGTTGATTTTGTTGTTAGGTATTTGCAAACACCCAAAACAGGTAGAGGTGCAGGACCTCCTTCTCACGGATTAGCAGCTCCTTCTCACATCTGGTGGATCTGGACTGTTCCTAAACAGTAAGAAATACAGCAGCAGTTCAACATCTTTCTCTTTTCAGTTTTTCTGTTCTACGGTGGTTGTAGCCACACATCAGCAAGAAGTTGGGTTATAGACCCAACAGGCCACAGCGGACATGTAAACAGTGCGTTTCCCAGCTGAGAAATAGCTGAGATCACGGCCTGTAATCAGCCACATATCCAGCTTAGGCATGATCATATATGTGTGGGTCATGTAGTTTACTTAATATCTACTTCACTCACTTGTCCCTATACTAGTCACCTCACCTCTTCTTCTCCTTGTTTCTAAACTGAACATGGGAAAATTCAGTTAACACATTAGAATGAAATAGAGTTACATAAATAGAGTTGAGCATCAAATACATAAATATATACACATTAGAATTACAAAGATACAAGCTTTCAGCTAGCTGTTAGTGTGAGGGACACTTCAAGTAGATTTTATTTATTTATTTATTTATTTCATGAATGACTAAAATATATTTCAAAAAAGAAGAAAGGATAATACATCAGCATCTTCTCAGTTTTGAATGCACATAGACACTCCACAAACAACTTTTGCTGAAATTTCTTTCCATCCATCGAGGATTGCATGGACTCATTTTAATTTTCTTATTCTTTTGGCAAACCAGGTGATGATTGTGGAAATCAGTCCTCTACTTGTCAATGATCTGTATTTTCTGGAAGAATATGTACATGATTGTTGTGGCCACAACATTTCTTCGGTGGTATTTTCCTTAAACTTTAATCAGAATTGCAACATGGGTTTTCAAGGAAGCAACCGGCTCCGACAATGCCAAAGCCCCAACATTCCCTTTATTATTTGGCTGTCATGAAAAAAATCTGTAAGTGAATTATCTATTTTGTTGAATTATTGATTGTATTATTTTCTTTCCAAAAACCAGGTCTCCGCTAAAACTTCCTGAGGTTATCTTACTTGAAGACCTTTTCATGAGCATCGCTTTGTCATTGAGACAAGAAATGAACAATGCTTTTATATAGAGGCTGCACTTTGCCCAGAGGAATTATTTGTACTGTTTCTCATTTGCAACAGTACAGTATACTGACTGTCGATCGTTGGGCCCACCGTAGATTGGGGAAGTCTAAAAATCTCCCAGATTGGAAGCACTCTGCCCTTCGATTGTTGGACCACATTCTATTGAATGTGAGCTGTTTCTGTATTTTGTCCTTAAACAGGGCCAATTATTGAAGGATTAGCATCATTTGCTAAGAATTATTTTTAAGAAATTCCCTATCGACAGTGGGGCCAATTAGATCAATGGCTGGGATTGCCAAACCACCCACACCACAAGCATCTGCAAGCTTATGTTTGCTGATTGACGACTCTATAATCCCTCTGTGCAGACCTCATGTGAGATGGCATTCAACCATCCTGTTCTTATGGGTCAGAGAAGGCAGGAAATGGAATCCTGCTCAATGTGATTTTTATTTTCTGCTCCACTCCGAACTCAAATGGATGAGTTCTGCTGAAGTTGTGGAACCAATCCATATGTGGTAGTGCTTTCCAACAGGCCTTAAAACTTTCAGACAGGCATCCCACTAACTTAGATTCGGAAAAGAAGTAATGCAGGTGACAACAATGCCGAACGCTTCATGTAAGACAATGGCGATGGATTTAAGTCCGGACCACAAACAAAGCCTTGCTGATCCAGTGCTGCAAATTCAAGACAGTTAACTGCAGATCAAATGTTATAGAAAAGATGCATGCTTCCTGAGGTTATTTACTTGAAGACCTTTTCATGAGCATCTTCATTATGTGTATGTTTTGATGCAGGACAATTTTTACAAAGTTGGGCCAAGAATTCAAACTTAAACCTGACTATAACCCATTAATGATAGTGTTTGCCCAGCTCCATATTTCAAGTTGAATAACATAAATTTCCTGCTAATGCTCTGTTTTGTAGGGATTTCCAGAATAATTTACTTTTAAATATTTTGGGTACTCTTGATCCTCATTCAAACGTTACCATCATGTAAGCTTTTATTTACATATGCAAACTTAAACCTGACTACAACCCATTAATGATAGTGTTTGCCTAGCTCCATATTTCAAGTTGAACAATATAAATTTCCTGCTAAATATTTCTATTTGCTCTGTTTTGTAGGATTTCCATAATAACAATGTACCTCACTCACACTTTCTCTCCTTGCTAGCTAAATTAGTGAGTCTTCTTTCCTTCATACTATATGATACATTGATGAAGTGGCCTGGCCATTTGGACAGGCCCATGTTTATATATTATCTCAAAATTGATGAAGCAGATCCGGATGTGCGTCGGAGCTATCCGGATGTTGAGCGGGGGTCCCTGGAAGGTGGGAACCGCTGTTATGACCGTGATGAAGCTGTCCATTTCCTATGGACGGCATTGGAGGGGCCTGGCCATTTGGACAGGCCGTGTTTATGTATTTGCTCGAGATTAATGGAGCAGACCCGGATGTGCGTCGGAGTATCCGGAAGAGCGGGGGCCCTGGAAGGTGGGAACCGCTATTATGACCATGATGAAGCATTTCCTATGGAACGGCATTGGAGGGGCCATGGCCATTTGGACAGGCCGTGTTTATGTATTTGCTCGAGATTAATGGAGCAGACCCGGATGTGCGTCGGAGCTATCCGGAAGAGCGGGGGTCCCTGGAAGGTGGGAACCGCTATTATGACCATGATGAAGCTGTCCATTTCCTATGGACGGCATTGGAAGGGCCTGGCCATTCGGACAGGCCCGTGTTTATGTATT
>JAJHSJ010001442.1:0-46198 GCA_021015155.1 Magnolia officinalis
ACCGTAGACAATGGACACTCACCATCGGATTGCTGCCGCAGGTATTGCTGGTGTAAACTCCTTTCTTGTACAACGGAAACCGTTCACCACCTGGAATGCAATGCTCACCGGACGGACGTTTCCCACCCGCATGCTTCAGCTCATCTTCAGCGCCCTGTCAGCAGACGGACAGAAATCAGGGACCATAACTAACGGGCTGGCCCAAGCCCAGAATATATGGGCCTGGCACTGAATTTTTGATAAGGTATTCTTGACACAGCCCCCATAAGAGCCCAGCCCACATACATATCAAGGCATTTTTTAAATAGTGGTGACTCTTCAACGATACACATGCACAGTTATCCAACAATCTGGACCATCCAAATCCCTGTCCCACTTATTGATGGATCACTACCCAAAAATCCATACTCAGCAGATGATCTTAACCACCCATTTGATGGCACCGATTAGAGATTACCGCTGCTTGATCAACATGATTTTATAGCATATGCTGTGTCCAAAACGTGCCCCACAATCTGGATGTCTGGATGGCCTTAAATAGTGGTCACATATGAGGAGAATGAGTCACCAGTGTTTTTCAAAATGGTGGTAATATCATAAATAGCCTAGGTTGATGTAAGGGGCAACCTACCATGGTTTTTACTTACTTTTAGACTCGGACGAGTCCGAGTCAACTGACTCGATCAGATCAGACCTGGTTCAATACAACGAGTCTCCCTGACTCAGCCGAGTTGGCCGCCTCAGGTGAGTTTATGACTCAACTCAACCCTATCGAGTCAGTGCGACTCGCCGAGTCTTGTACATAGCAACTTCCATGGGACTGTGTCTAGGTTCCTGACTCGTTGGCCCAGTTCCACTCCTAATGCTGGCTGAGATAAGGGGCTCACCAGAGTAATGTTAACTGAGTCCACAACTTGACAACCGATATTCTCCGACTTGAACTTGCATAGCCCGTTGACGCCGGCATAAGGGTATGATTCTTCGGTGTCGAGGCCGCCATTGTACTTGATGTATTCAAATGCTTGCGAAGGTAGCCCACCGCTGCGCCGAAGTTGTTGAATGCTGTGGCACAGTCCACCAGCTGCTGCTCCGATAGGGATATGGGCTTCCCTGTCGTGCCTGAGTGTAGGCCCGCCTCCAACGCCCCAGTAGAGCTGCCGGTTTTCGAGTGTGAGTGCAGGATAACAGGCACACCATGGCTCAAGTTAGCAAGCACAGAACTAATGTAGCAGCTGGGATGGGGTCAGCTAGTCTAGACCCATGCCCACAAGCTAAGTAACATGGCTGGGCATGGACCCACTAGAAAAGACTTCATGACTCGGGCTGAATCGTTTGGTCCTGAGTCAAGCTGGTTGACTCAGTGAGTTAACTTGTACGAGTTATGTCAGACTCAACAGAATCTTAAAACCACGCCCACCATTGGGTCCATCCGGGCTGATCAAACTGGCCTGGTCCGTTAATCATAAGGCCCTGCAGGGTTATAGTGGGCCCACAAGGCAATTTGGTAATTTTTGTTGCGTTGGGGTTGCTTACCTAAACGTCCAGCAAGATCCACAATGGCCTTGGTTTTTAAACCAGGGCTGACAATGCCATCCTCTCTCCAATCTTTCTGTAAATAACCAAAAAAAAACATAAATTGAGAAAAAAAAAAGAAAAAGAAAAGGTCACTTAGGATGGCCTCCCATAAAGAAGCAATCACTGCTTTAACTTTTGTTAATGGGCCTGCGTTTGGTGGAAGGTCAGAAAGCTTGGCATTTGTATGCACAAGCATATATTAGAATAGGATTTTGATGCACAATTCTTCAAACTATTATTTTTAGGGTATTCAAAAAGGTTTTTTAAAAATTACGTCATTAAATCCAAATACTTATCATTTCACACACCCTGCTCCAAAGCTCAAGTGGTAGACTGAGTGAAAGATACCTCGTTTCAGCACTGAGGTCTTGGTATCGATCCCTAGTGGGGGTGGCTAACAGTGGAGTGTGAACTTACAGTGGTGTACTACTATACTAACAGGCTAACATAGGTGCGTCATCCCATGTTAAGCCATCGGCCAAAAATCAGCTCTATATGTGATTCAGGTGGACCATTTGGGTCTCCATTCATGGCTCGGTGGCAAACTCACAAGAGTTTCAACACCGAGACCAGGATCAAGTGCATGTGGTGTGAGTGTGTGGGGGTATGAGTGTGTTTAAAATAATAATAATAAAAAAGAAAAGAAAAAAGATAGACCATTTGATTGAAAACAATGTACATACAATGCTTGCCCTCCAAATATTTCTATTATAGTTCTATTTATTTTTTAATTATTGAGAGGACCTTGACTTGATTTTTGGCTGGGCCCACCATAATGTGTATATGAAATCCACTCTGATTATTAGATGTGTAGTCCCAAATTAGGCTGACCAGTGATTCAAGAAGGCCACCCTCAAAGAAATTTGTTGGGAGAGACTCTATCCTTAATTTTTACAAGGCCCACCATGATGATTATATGAAATCCAGTCCAACCATTAGATGTCACATCAAAATTTACCCTAGGGCCTAAAACTCAGGCCCATATGTGATTTACCCGATTTACCGGCCATACCAAGGAAATGGGGTTGGAAGGCGATCGTTGCCCTAACCACAATCATTCATTCCACCTGAATTACATATGGGGATGATTTTGGATATTTGGCCTGACATGATACGAGCACCTAAGGGTTGGGGTGAATTTGATGTAGAGCAGTTCGCGGACAGTTTCATGGCCAAGATGGATCAGAAAAGGCCCGGTCGACGACAGAAGTGATCCGGACCGTCGGACCTTAGATTGGGCGTATCTCGCAATCCGGAATGAGTTACCTGACATAAAATATGATTTTGGGTAGAACGAGCTACTTTAGCCAACAACCAGGCATAGCCAGGTTGCGCAGCCCGGAATTGCGAAAAAAACCCTGGATCGACGGTCATTTCCCTGTTTTAATTTCGTTTTACTATAAATAGTAAGTTTTAGTTTGATTATAACTTTTCATCCGTCGGGCTTTAGGAGTTGCGCCCAACGTGAAAAGAGCTTAGAATAATTAGGAGAACGGTTTGGTGAAGCCAAATAGACACTTACTATTTTTGGCCGAAAACCTTGTGCACTAGTAGACATCACGACCACCTATAAATAGTAAGTTTACTATTTATAGTAAGTCACGATTTCTAAGAGTTTTAGTTGTAGTTTGATTCTGATTTCTTTCTCATTGCTTGGTAACCCTATTAAAGGGTTGTGAACTCGTTTTTAATAATTCATTAATCAATTTCAAATCTATTAGAATTTATTTATATTTCTGTGCTTTCTTTCCTCGTGGATTCGAGAAGTCTCTGTGAGAAGTCCAGAGAAGTTCCGTGGATTCAGATAATTATCCTCGACGGTGCTCGACCTCACGTTTCTTCGTTTCCCCCTGCGTCAGAATTTTACATAAACATCAGGTAGGGCCCTCAAGTAGCATTTGCTGGCACACCCCACCCATCTGGACTTAAAGAATGTAAGAGAATGTAGCAGAATGATAATGATATCGATTAATGATGCTTTTTGAAAAAAATAATCTAATAAAAAGTATCATAATGTAAATTCCATATTTAATTAGATAGTTTTTGTAAAATTCCCTTAATTTTTATCAAACAAGTCTATCCCTTTTAAAGTTGAGTGCTTTTGGGGCAGAAAAATAACTAACATGCCCTTATTATTGTTTTAGTTAAAAGTGTGCTGGCCCATGTGTTGTGGGCCCACACCATGAGTATGACATCCAACCATCCAACTGGTGCATCCTGTGATTATGATCATACAAACAAAAATGACGTAATCCGACTAAATACACCACCTAATACCCTTTAAAATCTACGTGTGAACTACTTAGTGTCTAGATCAGACTGATTATGAGTTTTACGCACAAAACGGTGAGATGAATCTGTTGGACGGATTGGATGCTATTAACACAGCATCAATCTCGAAGCAATGGACCTAGGACTTTTTAACTTTAGAAAAATAATAGTGAGGGTATTTAGTCATTTCACTCGACTACGTTTGTTGTTCCAGACAGTCCTAGATCACCTGTCCCATACACTGTTGTCAAACACCACAAATGAAATTAAGAAATACAAAATAGACAGTAGCACATATGGCATACGACATATGGGAGTGCTTGAAGTTGAAAAACTGCCAAACGTATCAAACATACCTCATGTGAGGTGCTGGCCGATCATGTTAGCATGTTGGCAAATGTGGTGCATGTACATAAAATGTCAGGAGACGCTGTCTAGTAGGACAGACTGTCCCGGGCAGAACTTTGCTTGCAGCCAACAACCCCTAGGGGCCTGTTTGGGAGCTTGATTCGGAACCCCCAGGATTGGCAACCCCCTGGATTTGCAATCCTCCCAGTGGTTTTAGCACCCTGGAGTGTGAATCAACTTTATCCAAAAATACCTATGCATGTTATATTTACAGGGGTTTGAATTTAATTATTAAATCAACTTTCATATCTCTAATTAGTGAGATATATCATTTTTGACACTATGGTTGTGATAAGCTCACAAATGAAATGCATGTTTTGCCTGAAATGATGAAATTCCAAGTCTCGGATGGACCGCAAGCACAAGATCATGTCTGAGTGACTAATATGGACAATGTTTGGACAGAGCTGGACAATGTTTGGACAGTGCTGATTTACATGGACAATGTTTGGACGATGTTGATTTACAGGACAATGTTTGGACGGTGCTGATCATCATTAGTGGGCCATGTGCCCAATAGAATGACAGTGTAGTGACACACATGTTACACACCCGCAACTATTGAAATGATTTTAGGTGTAATCCAAGCTCTCACCTTGGATGCAAACCCCCTCAAAGAGGGTATTAGAAACCCCCTGGATTTGAAACTCCCAGTTACTTTATGCTCCCAAACAACCAAGGGGATTTGGAACCCCCTCCAATCCACGGTGCCAAATGACCCCTAATAGTTACCGCTAGCCAAACGACATAAAAAAAAAAAAAAAAAAAAAAAAAAAAAAAAAAAGCTGAAGATTGTAAAACATTACAGCTTCCGGGAGCACGACACTGGTGAGCTTATGTGTTCCCTTGGTGGCAGAGCAGTTCTGTGACGCGCCCAGATGGTGTGACCGGAATTCCTCCCAGCTCATATCGGCGAATTCTGAAATAAGATTGCACGTACAAAACTAGTTAATTGTAGTTGTGTTCGGATGTGCTATTGGATTGGATTGCAATAGCTAGTTTAATGAAGTAGAATTGATCAATTGGTAAATGAATAAGCCCCCAAATTACAGTTGGGGAGTAGAAAGGGATCATGATTGCCAATCTGTGACTTTTAAGGTGTGTTTGTTGCACCAAGTATCCTGAAATTCCAAACTACCCTTGACTAATTATAATTATCTCAAATTAGTTACTCATCCAAACACAAGCTTTTACTCAAACTTGCAGTATTTCAAACTCAGGTGGGACATGCCATGAGAATTTAGAGTTTTTAAGTATAATTTTATGGGGTGGCCCACCTGAGTATGATTTTTGGGATCAAGGCCAAACAAGAGATGGGCATAAAACATTGTGTTTGGACATTTCTTGTAAATCCAATGTTTCTAGGGGTGGGAACCAGCTAGGATGGTCCGTTGGGTTTCTGGTCTAGGTCCACCACTAATATTTTCAAGTGTGTAATCAAGGCCCTTCTTGGCCCGTGGATTTGGATGCCCTTCTCACAAATGAGTCGAGTCCTGGCCTAGTCCGGAAAAAGCACCTTTAAGATGTAAATGGAGAGGATTGGAGCTGAACCTGGAAGACCTATTAAAAAATGGAAAGGACCCGAACCTGACCTTTTTGGCTCATTGATTCAGGCTGGCCTTGGGCTGACCCTCACCTAGGCCAGACCTGGTCCATTTCCACCCCTATCGACAACCATCTAGACCTTACATGACCCACTGAATTCAGTCCTTGGGTATTGATCAAGAGTGCGACCCATCCGGCAAGATCGATTTTGGATGGTGATTATTCAACATGGCAATCGAGACCCACGGTAGATGATGTAGAGTGGGTCACAAACACTTTCATGGCAAGGATGGACCAAAGAAGCCCTATTAGAGGCGAAAATGAACTGGACTGTCAAAACCTTAAACAGTTATATCTTGCAAACCGAGATAGTTTTTCAACATATTATATATGATTTTAAGGTAGGATAAGTTACTTAAGCTAACCATCCACGCTACGCCAAGTGCCCATGCCAAATTTGCAAGATTCCATCATATCGACGGGCAAAAGTCCCATTTATTTTTGTTTTTATTATAAATAGTAAGTTTGTGAGATTCCATAAAATCAACGGCTCAGAAGTCCCATTTATTTTGTTTTTTACTATAATAGTAAGTTTTAGTTCAAGAATACATGGTAAGGCCAAATTGGACACTTCTATTTTTTTGCAGAAAAGCATGAAGTCTTGTAGGAATAGAGGTAGGTTATAAATAGTACGTTTTTTGTACGGAGTCCAGAGACCTCCATGGCTTTGGAGTAGATGCCCCTGGGGCTGTTTGGAGCATGGGATTAGATGGGTTTAAGTGGGATGGAATTACCAAAATGTAATGATTACAGTGTCAGGGATTGTCTTCTAATCCATGGCTTGAAGGCCATCCCACTTCATGTTTGGGAAACGGATTGGCTACTCATCTTGCCACTACCAGTCGGTGCTCTGTGGGCCCCACCATGATGTATGTGTTTCACCCATGCCGTCCACCCATTCTTCCATGTCTTTTATGTATAAGCCCAAAAATGAGTTTGATCCAAATCTCAAGTGGACTGCATAGTTGGCCCTAGGAGGTTTTTTAATGGTGTAATTCAATCACTACTGTTTTCCCATGGTGTGGTCCACCTGAGATTTATATCTACCTCATTTTTGGGATCAAGCCCTAAAATTATATGTCAAAATGGATGACGGTGTGGATAAACACATATATCATAGTGGGTCATGGCACTAATACCACTACCACACAGCTCCAGCCCGAAACCCGATAGGATTGGAGAAACGCTTGTCCCAGCGCTGATTCCAGAAGAGGCTTCACAACCCATATGCCAAACCCCCCCTAAGGAAGCGTGATTCCCACCCTGGCAGCAGATGATTAAAAACCCAAAATATTTTTAAAAAAAAAAACATAAGCCCATGATTATCTAAAAACCAATCTGTTTAGCCGAAAGCGATGGCTAATTTAAATATCATTAATATAACAATCGTTGCCTGTTTCTCTTGGCCTGTCATCATTTAAAAAGAGCAATTGCCAGTAAGATTCCCCACCCATCCAAGGCATGTGTGCCATGATTAGAACCATCTGATTTAGTGGGTCATCATGTGAGTGGGCCATGGCTCAAAAACCAATCGGCACATTCAAAGCACAAGGTTAACAAATATAATAATAATAATAATATATAATAATAATCAGATTTTGGGCCATGGCCCATAGCCCATGATAACCTCCATGCCTGCCGCTAACCCGATCCACGCGATCCACACCATGATCATGCTTTCACTCGAGTCGAATTGGCCCAATTCAACTGGACTCGAGCAAGTCCCGACGGTCTGAGTCGCCGAATCTTTTAATTCTGCGCCATGATGTTTTGTCTCACAATGGGCTGAGTCAGACAATCAAGTTCCACAACCCAGTCCAACATGTCTGAACCCGGGCCTATAACATGGGCCCATTTGGGCATGAATGAAGACCCACTTACTAAAGGGTCTGATTTTTAGATCCCCCATTAAAATGAGCCCACCCCAAAACCTCTTCTCCTCACCCCTGCGCACGTTAGAATCAGGCAAGAGTGAGAAAGTACTTACTATTACACCTAGCTTGTAAGACAGGCCTTTCCTGTTATGGAATGGATGAGTTCCAAACTCTCTACAAATATGCCGATCTGTGCTTTATCTCTTCCACCGAGCTGTACCGTTTCCATACCTATCATTCAAATTTCCAAATTAAAACTAGTCAGCTTCCCATACCTATCATTCAAATTTCCAAATTAAAACTAGCATTATATATATATATATAATATATAATATATATATAATATATATATATATATATATATCTAGTATGATCAGATTCAATATGAATTCATTCTTTCAGGAAAGAAAGCACACAGAAAAAGTAATGATGTGCATCCACGCTACACCCACGATCGTACATGTATCTATAGATCCAAACCTTTCGATCTGCATCCAACAGCCATCAATATGATAATCCCAATGATGAAATAAAGTTGAAGATTTTTATGGACCGTTAATAACGCCCAAAAAAGATGAATTACTGGGCGGCTGGGATCATCCGATCATTCAGATTTTAGGATCATAGCTTATCCGATGGGTATAGCATCTACTGAATGGTCTATTAGCGGATCGAGCTTTCGATCGGCAATTTTTCTCATATCAGATTATACTTGTGGGTTATCCGTATCGCTACTGATACTCAGAACACTGGATGGGACAATCCTATCCATCCGATCGGTGGATGAATCTGTTGTTAGTATTCTTTTATGATCCATCTGCACATCACCCATCAATGTTGAGATCATCCGGCTGGGTGAGGTTTGGGCCCATACCATAATGAACGGTCTGGATCACCTGTCCAAAGTATCAATTTTCACAAGTCGCATGCGCCAGCTGCACACAAGTTTATCTTTTCAATTGATGAAATGACGAGCATGCCCCTGCAGAGATTCCTCTACTTGAAAGTCATAGTAAAAAAAAATCAGGACGAGGGCATTTTCGTCATTTAAGAAGTAAATATTCCCTCCCCGTTGAATTGAGAATCCGATCATCTGACCGGAAAAAGTAAGAAAACGTGCGAACAATTTCCAACAAGAAGAGAGAATTGAAAAGAGATTGGACGGTTGAGATCGCACCTGGCAGCAAAGCGTGCGAACTTGAGCGCATGACGCGTGTTGCCGAGGACTTGGATGAGAGGCGATTGAAGATCTGTTACCAGTCCGAGGGGATTCCCTTCATCGAAGGCGAAATCGGCACGTTCGACGACGGCCAGGCAGAGGAGGGAGAGGATGGAGACACGTGCGAGGCAAGCCATCTTCCGCCCTTTCTCCAGGATGAGGGGAAAGCCAGAGATACAGAGTATTTATCGAGTAAAGATGCTCAGATCCAACGGTTGTACGACAAGTTTCCGTCCATCCAGAGAATAACTTTCAATCCACTATATGAATGAAAATCCACGCCGTCTAATAAGTTTATTTTACCATTGTAATTATATTGTGAAAAAATAATCCATATCCACCCATAATATGAGCCACAGAAGTTCAAATAATATGTGGCCTTTAACCACTAAATATATATCTATAGAAGTATTGATATTACAAGGAGATTTATATCATGGTCCTAAGCTATTGGACGGTTTTGATTTCACAAAACTGAAAAAATTAAAAATTAGTATGGAGTTGGACAGTAACTTATCGTCCAACGGTTGGATGTAAGCCTTTGTATTTATTGAACGAGGCTTAGGGATCGAGCCTACTTTGGATACTCGCGAGAGTAGCCAACCGAATCCCCTCTCCCCAGTCCGTGCGGTTACCAAATTAGCACGTGTGCCTGAGATCCGATCCGTTCATCAGGTGGATTGTAGAGTTATACGCGTTCAAAATCATGGTCGTTCGTCAATAGGTTTGAGTCATGCTTATGAGAAAATGACCGTTTGAGAGGTACCCAACGGCTCATATTCAACGATCATTTGTGGCCAAGCTGATGAGAGGAATGGCCTAATTACTGGGCCAGGAGATGATCATGGCGAGCTCCACCAATTAAAGGATCGAGCTTTTACATTCAGCTGACAAATACAAGACCTCGTTGTTTCCAGGTTAGTCGTTGTTTCCATGATCTATGGGCTACCTTGATGTATGTTCCGTATATCCATGCCGTCCATTAGTTTCTATGGATCATTTTACATGATTATATCAAAATAAATAGATCTAAATATCAAGTGGACCACACCAAATAAATCTTCCTAGCGCCCACGGTGATGCTTATTGAACATCCAACCCGTTGATAAGGTCATACATACTTCGATTAAAGGAAAACAAAATACTAGCTTGATCCCAATATTCTGTGGCTACTAAGAATTTTTAATGGTGTGCGTTCAATCCCTACTGTGTGGTGCACTTGAGATTTGAATTTTCATAATTTTTACGAAAATGCCATAAAATGATCTGGAAAAGATGATGGACGGCGTGGATATATAATACATACATCAAGGTGGGACCCAAGGTCAGGGAAACACCCACTTAGGTGTTAGCCGGGCAACGCCTAACCCGTATCAACCTGAAAAGCGCGAGTAGCGATTGAAGCGGTGAGTTGAAAGAAATGTTATAAAAAGGTTTCTTATAATACATCCGCATGTACTGATACAGGATGCGTTGGGACTTTATACTTTGGACCTCTGGTTATATTCAATAATCCAAACCGTTTATTTGATGGGCCATACATTATTTAAAGGATATAATGTGAAATAAAATCTTTTATAGTTGTATATTGATCATTTCGCTCTCTTCCTTTGAATATGGACGGACACCCTATGAATGCATCAATGCGTTGAAATGTTTCCATCTCTTTTTAATGGGTACTCCCCTTCAATGGAATGGCTCATCATATAAACGGTTTAGGTCACTGAAAAGAACTCTGCTTAGGTACCCATGTGTATCCTATTTGAGTACATGTGAGAGTACTTCTTACAAACTTCACTGTGATAAAAGACTGCCTGAAATGCATCCAAAATATAGCAAATCCAAATCTAAAGTCGACCACTCATGTGGAATCTTTGGTCATTGGATGCCCATCGTTATAAAATTCTTTGGGACCACCATCGTATTTATTTACCATCAAACATGTAGATAACGTGAGATAGACCGATGAAAGTAAAATTCAAATATTATCTTCATTCAAAACTTTTATGGCTCGTAATAAGGTTTTAGTGGCAAATTACCACTACATGTTTGGTTTTCTAATCATAATGATAAATAGTTATAAATGGGTAATGATTGTTTGCTTTTGTAATTGTGTAGTGAGGTTACTTACATTTGACTACAATGATTAGTTTACTTGATTGTTTGTTTAACTCACAAATTATTATAAAACTGGTAACTTTATAATATAAAATATGTTGATTACACTTTACCTACTTATTTTACAAGTGTATTTAACTCTTAATTTACGAGTCAAATCATATTTAAACAAATACTTGGAAATGATAATGACAACTCATTTACTTTACATTTCATAGAAAATTAAAAAACCAAATAAGCCTTAACATGATGTGTCTGCTTGAAATTTGAATATGCTTTATTTTTGGACCATCATATAAAATAAGCTTTTAAAAAACAATATATTGGGTAGAGGTGTACATAAAACTAGCTAGCTCGATTAGCTCACTCGACTCAACTCGAAAAGCTTAATTCGACTCGGTTTGAATCTAAGTTCGAGCTAAATCGAGCTGATTTTTTGAGCTCGAAAATGAGTTCGAGTCGAGTTCAAGCGGGCCCCAGCTCGACTTGAATCGAACTTAGATCGAACCGGTTCAGTGACTCGGTTACTTTATTATTGATGTTATTCACCAAGTGTTTAATGAAATGACTTAAAGAAGTGTGGCTGGTGGCAAGGAAGGTATGTATATAAAAGCAACACCTTTTTTTTTAATGTTGCTTAGAAGGTGTTTGATAAAATGCTTGTAAAACTATTGTTGTTGTCTCAAGTATTGTGAGATTTTGAAGGTGTAGTCCAGGTATTTGTGAAAATGCTACAATGGTAAACTTGGCTTAATCTTGGCTCGAACCTGGCTCGATCCGAGCCGAGCTGGCCAATCAAGCTCGAGGATCGAGCCAAGCCAAGTTCGAGCTGAGGTTAGCTAGTGACCAAGTTGAGTCACCAACTCGAGTCAATTCGACTCTCATGTACACCCCTAGTACTAATACGGGGTATGAAACACATACATCAACTCAACCACTGGGTTGTTACCGCATACTCACGTAATTGGCACCCTATAGTTGAACTTAAAGTCATGTTTCAAGTATCTAAGGTGTTTATATTATGGGAACAATTGAATTTACCGTAGACAAAAAATAATCAGATTAAATATCCTTCAGTGGCCCACAGGACATCAGCTCAGGGAAACTGTCTATATTGAAAGTTAAAGTTTAAAAGATAAATATTCGAAACTCAGTTTTTTCATAGGTATCTTCATTTCTCTAATGAGAATCATCATTGAAACGGTTTGGATCACTGACATGGTTGTGATCCTAACGCTATAATACTGACGTATAAAAAAAACAAATACATCCAGAGGTACTGTAGCAAACCTCGCATGGTAAATGAACCAGCACGAGCGAACGTACGAAGTGAACGGGCCTCACACGTGGAGGTAGTAGCATGCGTGGGAGATTATATCCGTTCCCAACCAATCCCATCGCAGATCCATTGAATTAAAAATCGGGCATTTATGATCATCGGGTGTGGTGCACGTATAAAATAATGGAAACGTAAATCACCGATTTTCGTGACAATGCATACACGCAGCGGGAGTGGCTAGATGACCCTTCTGATCTCTCACGTGCCTCGCAGCCACACGTGGGGTGAGTTCACCTGCAAAGCGCACTCGTGCGAATAGCGTTCCCCACTGGACGCGGATTGGATACTGACTTGTCAGTAGCGATGTAGCGAATCACGCTGGAACGGATTGGCTACTCCCCCTGCCACTAGCCCGATGGCTGATGGTAGGTTCTCTGTGGGCCCACCATGATGTATGTGTTTCATCCATGCCGTTTATTCCATTTTTACAGATCATTTTAGGTATACATGCCAAAAATGAGAAGGATAAAAATACCAGTTTAACCACACCACAGGAAATAATAATGATTAGATATTCACCATTAAAATCCTCCTTAAGGCCCATTGTACTGCCTATCTGACATGCTATCTATTGATCAGGTCGTACAGACTGAGATGAAGGGAAAAAGCAAATTTCAGATTGATCCAAAACTGCCTCCAAAAGTTTTTAATGGTCGACTTTCAATCAAAACCGTTTCATGTAATATGGTCCTGATTGGAATGTAACTTTTTTTCTTTCTTTTTTTGCCTCATACCATAAAATGATCTCAAAAATAGATGGACCGCTTGGATGAAATACATATATCATGGTGGGGCCACATAGCACCGACCGGTGCCAGGATGAGTAGCCAATCCGTTTCCAATCTCGCTATTGAATTGACGTCACCAGGTCCGGTAGGTCCCACACATTCGGAGAGATCATTTCACGGTATGAGCCGAGAACAAGTCAGATCTCCTCCATCCATTCATTTGGAGAGATCATTTTAAGGCATTAGCTAAAGAATGAGTAAGACTAAAAGCTTAAGTAGACTCTCCAAATGGATGGACGGTATGGATACAACCCTAATCCGGTTTGACGTCACTTCCAAACCGGATACTCAACCCATCCTATTCCACCACCGCAGCACGCATAAATATTGGATGACGTACCTGCTGACGTGTAGAGGTTGGGAAGCTGATTCATGATTCGTGCATTCGGTAGGATTTTGTTGAGTAGCCGGCACCACGTGTCATCATGATTTTGGTGATGTGTTGATTGACGGAAATGCCCCTGCGATTGTCCAGATATTCTTCCTTACTGTGGGCCCACCTTAATGATGTATCGTATATCCACACCGTCCATTTATTTTCCATCCTATTTTAAATGTGTGTTTAAAAAAATTAAGTAGATCGAAATCTCACACGAACCACCCACAAAACAGTCGTAATTGAACGTCGACCATTAAACCTTCTTAAAGCCCACGGTAATATTTGTTTTCTTTCCATCCATCCGTTGATAAGATCAAACAGACCTGTATAAAGGAAATATAAATATCAGCTTGATAGAAAACTTTTGTAGCCTACAAAAATCTTCGAATGGTTTTTTCACCACTGTTTCCAGTGGTGTGGTCCATTTGAGACTTCTATCTTCTTAGCTATTCGTACCAAGTCATAAAATTATATATGAAAATGTATGGACGGTGTGGATAAACAAAAATTCATCGATATGGGCCCCACACGGTAAAGGTTAACACCCAATGAGATGTTACCCGGGTAATACTAATTCGATCTCAATATTTGGGCATTTTAGTCCACGTCAAGCTTTCGTGAGAAAAACTTTGATACTCCGGCGTAATGTGATGGATACGCAGCAGGCACTTAAAAGTTACATACTTGTTGTACAGTTATTTCAAATTCAACTGTCCTATGGGTTCTATGTTTAGACGCATCAGGGAGCAATAACTACATTTATTCGATGATCCGATTATCCGATTTGTTGACGTTTTCTAGACGGTTGAAAAGTAAAGATACCCCCATGATCATATTTCAACAAGTGTCCACAAATCAAAAGGTTAGGATTGCTCAAGAAAATATAAGTGTTTATACTCTTACTTTGCCATTGTATGTCAATATAGCCTATTTAATTTTGAGGTAATGTTTAGCACATCTATAATATAGTGCGTGTGTATCAAGCGTCTTACTTCGCCGGTGTATCAAATAACCCAATCGACTTTGAAAAGAATACGGATCTGTTTTGCGTGAAGCCGGTGTTGCAGCGTATTGGACCGTCTGATGGTGAATGCATTGATTTTGCATCGCTGACTTATACGGACCAATGACAACACAACAAAGGAGGAAAAAAGCAGGAAAAAAGCAGGAGAGTCGTGGTTTGAAAATCAAGACCTGATGCGTGGACTGGTCAGATCAGAATCGGTGGCTCACTGTGCATGGCATCTAGGGGAAACCTTTTTTTATTTGGACTGCATGGAGGGCATTTAAGTTTTAAATTATTGGACCATTCTTCATTAGGTTTGACAGCAGTGTCCGGATGTATACTCTTTTAGTCTCATGAATTAGAAGTTCACTTGTTTAACCAATTATCTCAATAAAATAAAAAAAATTAATTGTGTCATTATTAAAATTTTGCCATAGATAAACTAAATTGAAAATGATTAATTAGACTGCAGATGCATTCAGGAGACCGATAAGAAGTTTGTAATTGTTGCGTATTTTTTAAATATTATTGTGAAAATCTCGAATTTAAAGAGTGATATTAGTATATTTTTGTGATATTTGACAAAATGCAAAATGCTATTGTTTTGATTTTATCTTTGATAAATTAGACACGGACAATCAAATTCAAAAATTGTCAAGAGACAAGCAATGTAACGACACTATGAGATCAATGCTAATAGAATTGTACTCACATCTTAGGATATATTTCACCGCATTTTCTTGCATTTCTTAGGCATAGGTCGTTTCATTATTAATGCGATGGCACATAAATGTACACATAATTTAACAGACTGAAATGCCAAATGACATGTGGCCATGATTCATGTGGTATTTAAATAAGACATCATCCCCAGCATGTATATAAAATTTTATTATTGTGGAATAAAATTTAAGCTATGATTGCAACGCTTTAAAAGGATCACATGTTGTACAGGTGCTCAACTCCAAAATAATCATCTTTGTATATGGGCGCTTAGCCCTAACAAAGTCGAAGAGAAGAGAAGAAGAAGAAGAAGAAAGATCAAGAGTTATATTGTTCATTTATTTAACTTTATTATTGTAATTTAATTGTTATTATGAAATATTAATGCTCTTCTATATTCGAGATTGTAGATGTATAAAATATAGTACTATAAGTGTTAGTATTCGTGTGTCACAATCCCTGATAAGTATATGATTATTAGGATTAAGAGTCTATCATCTTGAAATTACTTATATGACGAACATGAATTGTAACCGTTGGTACGAGGTGATACTATGCACTACGAACTAACCATTCATTATGTATTCTTTGTAATATACTGAAATAGAATTTTCAATTTTAAAAATAATGGGACTTTATAAACTATTACGCTCACACTCCCTTAGATTGTTTTGCAGGCCTAGAAATGAAATGGTACACTTAATGTAACCAATATTTCTAGATCTACTAGGCTACATGAGCATGCCACTCATCGGTGGACCCAGCCATCAAGATCACCCGGGAAAAAGATGTAGCCAGCTAATCTTTATGGGGGGCAATTCCATCAAAATCAATGGCTGACCTACTGTAAAATGTGTGGCCCACGTGAAATCATCCGTTTTGCCATTTCTACGAGGCCGAGGACATTCTATCCCAAAGAAAATAGGTGAATTGTTGGATACTCAGGCTTCTATGACATTTGATACTCAGTCACCTAGAAATTATACGCTTGCTATGCATTAGCTCAAATTAACCCGACTAAACTGTAGAACCCACTCCAAAATAATATTGGTTGAACAATCCTAACATTTGATTCATGGACACTTTTTCTTTTTTTTTGAAATAAGATTATTAGATATTTTCATTGTTTAACCGTCCAATAAACATCCCTTGATAAATAACTAAATAAGTTCAATTTTTAGTTTAGGATATATCTACAATGGAAACCCACAATTTGGACGGTTTGATTTGAATTAGTCGTATGTCACTTAAGAAATTTTTAAGTAGCTGAGTATCATCTGCCACACTCTGATAGAGTATCGAAGCTTTTCTCCTAAAAATATCTAGACAAACATTAACTTGTTACGTAAGAATAAATCTTGTTTCGAAAGGTGAATGCGGAAAGATAGAGGAAAGTCCCCGTCCAACGACAATCCACTTAAAATGCTTTCTTCTCTGCCACCTTATCACTTATGTAGAATATCCGAACCGTATAAGAGGTGGAACACACCGTAAAAATCAGAATGGTACACTTGAAAACCCGGCTACGCTATCAAAATTGATGTCAGCCAGTATCCCAACTTAATGTACGGTCTTGGCCTGTTGAATGAGAAAATTACTCTCTTTTTAGCCTTGCTGATACCTATAGCGTGGCCCACCATTTCAACGGATCAGATTTTCTAAGAAAATGGTATGTCGGAGGGAAGAAGGTGTTGTATGTGAAAACTAACCTACATGCCCGTACCGAAAAAAACATCGCTATCTCGTTTTCATGCTTTTCTAAGCCAGTTTTGTCTGAGCATACATGATTCGCTTTATTTATTTAGATAGAATGCAGAGTGGTTGTGGAAGATAGAGGCAGAAATGGGTCCCACTGATCAGAGAGAATAATTAGATAAAAATCATATTGTGGCAGATTATGATGCAGGCATTTAGAAATGCGGACCTTGCATTCAATTCATTCAAATGAAAGGGCCAGCTTCGATGGATCTCTTATTGTGGGGCGTACCCTGATGTATGTGACTTACATCGACGCCATCCATCCGTTTTTACATATCATTTCAGGGCATGATCCAAAAAAATGAAGGAGATTGAAATCTCAGGTGGACCACACCACAGTAAACGTGGTGACTGACCATTATCCGGGTCTCGCTGACCTTATGATCAATAGGTTGGGTCCTTACTCCTTACTCTTACTCCGGTGGTAGAACCCATAGGTGGTGAAATCGCACCATGGCGTGAGTGTGTAAAAAAAAATAAAATTAGGTTGGATGGCAAATAAACATTCGGGTCACCTCAAGAAGTTTTTAATGGTGGGTATTCAATGACCAATGCTTCCTATGGTGTGGTCCACCTGAGATTTGGATCTGCTTCAATTTTTTTGGATAATACCACGAAATGATCCTTCAAAATGAATGACGGCGTGGATGTAAGTCACATACATTAGGATGGCCCCCACAGCAAGGGATTCACCCACCTCCATGGATCCGGGGATCCACGGAAGCCTCGCCCCACAGTCTAGTTTAAGTGTATCATGAACCGAAAATCAGCCTGATTTGATTTCTTGCCTATCGGATTGGTGGATATTTTATTGGACGGTTGAAAATGAAAAATACCCTATGATCTTATTTCAACGACCAATCAGAGGTCGGGATTGTCCACCCATTCCAAATTTTGGTTAGCGACTGTGGATTCCATAATTTAGTCGGTTTATTTGGAGACAGTGTATGCCACGTATGCAGTTACCAAGTGCGTGAGTATGAGTATCATTCATCATTCTCTGCCAGAGTATCACCGGACAAATCGACGGCGGTAAGTCACTTCGTTTTTTAAGTTGTGGTCTCTTGTCCATATTGCAAGCGACATACCTACTGTGTACAAATCTTATCATTAAAATAGTAGCGATTGATCAATCCTACCCATCGAATTTGTGAACTATCGAGTGGTGTGGTCCACCTGACATTTGGATCTGCTTCATTTTTTGGATAATAACATGAAATGATCCATCAAAATGAATGGACGGCGTGGATGTAAGTAGCATACATTAGGATGAGCCCCACATCCAGGGATTCACCCACCTTGATGGATCCGGGGATCCACGGAAGCCGCGCCCAAAACGAAACTGTTCAATATATCATTGGTCCGTTTTTACCAGCTCATTTTAAAGCATAAGCTATAAAAATAGGTAAATCCAAAATGCAAGTGGACCACGCCGCATGAAAACATAGGAATTGAATGCATGCTTTTGAAAACTTATTTGGGTCACAAAACTTTTAGATGCTTTCATCCATGTCTGTGTGACCTCATAACAGGTTGGATGACAAGTTCCATTGTGGCTCTAGGAAGGCTTTCTAGTTTAACCATGAATGTTATTATCCTCCTTTTTTCCTGTGGTGTGCTATACTTGAGCTTATAATCTGTCTTTTTTTTTAGCTCATGCTTTAAAATAGATGGACAGTGTGGATCGGACGCATACATCATGGTTGGACTTATAGATTTTACTGGCACAGTCGTGTTTGATTTTGATACTTGCAATTTCAGTTCTTGACGCGTAATTATTCGGATATTTTCCTTTCTTCCAAGCTGCAATGAAAAGTCGTCAATATTAGAGCCTGTTTGGATGCCTGTAACTTTTTTAAGTTGTAAGTAAGTTACATGTAACTTAGTTACAAGTGTATCTAAGTTACAGGTAATCCTGTTTGGATGTAAGTTGTAACTTAGTTACAGGTAACTTTGTTTTTTGTGTTTGGATAACCTGTAACTTTGTTACAGGTAATAAGTTAGATATTCACGCTAGATAGAGTTTGAAATAGAAAATCGTTGAAAAATTAGATTGACACATAAAAAAGACTGAGATAAAGTTATTCTATTTTATTAAGCCCATATAAATGAATAATTTGGCCAATTCTTAGGCTAAACTAATCAACAGGTGGACCATAAAAGTGGGCCCATGTTTTCAAAATGCTAGTAATGTGAACAAAAAACTTGAAGTAACATATCCAAGCAAAAATTTTCATTTTCTTCACAAGATATGTTTACATTACTTTAAGGAAAAGAAAGTAACATATCCACTTGTCATGTTAATGATTGATGACCCCTGCCTGATAAATGGCCTGGATCTTGCACGATTGCTCCAGGTCTCACATCTGATTGCTCCAGGTCTCACATCTGATGGCCCTGCCTGATAAATGGCCTGGACTAAACGTGTTAAGGTGGCCCACTATGATGTATTTGTTTCATCCACACCATCTATCCATTAT
This sequence comes from Magnolia officinalis, assembly GCA_021015155.1. Taxonomy (NCBI): domain Eukaryota; kingdom Viridiplantae; phylum Streptophyta; class Magnoliopsida; order Magnoliales; family Magnoliaceae; genus Magnolia; species Magnolia officinalis. The sequence goes on from JAJHSJ010001442.1 coordinate 19,544, forward strand.
TCCAAAAAATTTTAAGTCATTGGCCTAAAAATAAGGTGCATCAAAATTTCGGGTGAACCACATCACTGGAAACAATGTTGATTGAACAGCCACCATTAAAAACTTTTGGTGGGCCACCAATGTTTTCGATCAAACTGATATTTGTTTTTTTACCTTCATCCAGGTCTTTATGACCTAATCAACGGCTTGGATGTCAAACAAACATTACAGTGGGCCCTACTATTTTTTTAATGGTGACTTTTAATCGTTATTGTTTTCGGTGGTGTGGTCCACCTGAGATTTAGATATCCCTTGTTTTTGGAATCAAGACCTAAAACAATTCAAAAGAATGGATGGACGGCATGGATAAAACAAATACAATATGGTGGGCCCCACAGATCATTTGCATTTTCAACGCCACCTCACCGTACCCCCACCGCCTCCATCAACACAAATGGAAAAAATAAATAAATAAAAGGAAAGAAATGAAAGAAAAGGAAAACGCGGAAGGGGTTTCATACCTTGCAAAGCTCGATAGGAGAGGGAGAAGTCAACTGAGAGAGGGAGAAGGAGACTTGAGAGAGGGAAACAGAGGCGAGAGGGAGATGAAGACAATGGAGGAATGGATGTCTATTTTTATACAGGAATGGCCACCAACCTTCTTCAATACGGAGCTCCGATTCTCCCCAAATGTCAGCTCGTAGTCCTCATTGCGCCGCATGTAGCTTGAGAGACTTCAATGGCCTCGCCTTCAATGGCCGCTTGTAGCCTTCAATGGCCCTTCAGTGAAGCACTCCGTCAGAAGGTAGGTATGCTTCTTCCATGCAGGTGCGATTCTTCCCAAGGTTTTGCATTTCAAAAATTCCAACCGTTACCTGTAACTAAGTTACAAGTAACTTGAAAAACGACTCTTTCTCCTGTAAGATTTTCAGCCCTTTCTCCTGTAACTTAGTTACAGGTTGAGAGAAAGTCACCTGTGACTTTTCTCCTCCAAACACCAACGTAACTAAGTCACCTGTAACTTACTTACATTTTAGAGAAGTTACAGGCATCCAAACAACCCCTTAATTTATATAATTTACGGTTGAAAACTGAAGAAAAAAAAAAAAAAACGAATTGCTTTTCATGAAATAAAATGATGGAATTATCCTTATGAAAGGTTAGATGTCAAGATCCATTGTGGGCAGGAAGAAGGGACGGAGATTCCTAAATTTAGTGGAAGGAAATTTCACCCTGTGCTGTCGTTGCAGTTCATTTTGCATGGCTCTGAGCTGGCTCTCAAAATGCTCACAGAGTTGGTCTATTTTAGAAGTTTGGCGAGGTATAGTCATGCTTCTTGTTGGACTTGACTCACCTCCTCTTCGTAGTGATCCACATTTGTGCCTTGTCCAGGTGCCAATGTAAGTTGGGTTTGTTGATAAGCAGTTAGGCGAGCAGGTAGAATGAGGTTCCAACTGCAGGCTGATGCGGTTTGTTGGTAGGAGGTGGTTGATTTTGACCGGGGTACAGGGGTGGCTAATGGAATTGACCTGACTGTGATTGGTTGGATTGGGCTTGCTAAGGTGTGGGTAGATTTTCGTCGGGATGTGTTGGGATGAACATCAGAGGGTGCTGGAAAGAAATTGGTCGATGGTAGGATCGGAGAGTCCTGAGTGTGTGCTAGGTGGCTGTGCGCTTTGAATTGTGAAGGTTGTACCGGCCTGAAGGAGGCGCGCAATCATGTCCTTGATCCTGCTCATGTCTTGTGCCAAGTTAGCCAGTGAAGTCATGACCGTAGGCGGTTGCCTGCCACCTAGGTGATTTTGGAGGAGATGCTTGAACTTCTTTGTACGTTGACATAGTTGTATGGGCGTGAGTGCGAATGATGCTTTGGTATGGTAATATTGAATTCCAAGTGTGGCAGGCTCGCAAGCTGCATTTGGGCGCAATGCTGGGTAATTATTTTACCTTTTCCTTTGTTGATTTTTATCATTTCCTCCTATTTTGTTCATCAACATAGATATAATGTGGCATAAAGGGGTTAGCAAACAAGGGGTCGATGCACACTATAATATATAATTTGAAAAGGTAAAGGACCAGTATGGAACTGGAAAGCAAAATGCGCTTTCACGAAGGTAAATGGAGTAGTATAGAACTGGAATGTAGAATGTTTGCAAGAAAATAAATAGATCGGTGCGGGATTTGAATGTTCACAAGTCAATTTAGTTAATACTAGATCAGTATACACTGGATGTTAGCGAGTTAGTCAGTTAGTGTTAGACTAGTATACATTAAATGTTAGTATTGCAGATATTATGATTTCCCTTAAGATTGTACGTCCCTTGTTTTGAGTCGAACCTTAAAATCATAAGCATTACTAAGTCTCTAGTGGAGTCATCATTATGTAAACACCCTCCCTTCGACATGCGTGCACAGGCTTAATGTGTGACGCGATGGAAGATTGTCCTTCGATGGATGGTGTTTGCATGGTAATGTGCAATTAATTCTTTTTTGGGTTACAAAGGCCCGATGTATATGATTTGTTTGGCTAATCTCGGCTTCCTTGATCGTGTAATACATTTCTCAATGTCAGCCTTTGAATGTTGCATTTAAAAGACTGGAGTCGCCACTAGCCGATTAAGTTGTGATGTGCCCCCGGTCGGCTAGAATTCGTGAGCTTGCGTTAGGGTGGAAAATCATAAAATCCCCTAACCTAAATAACTCCTGATATGTGGCCTAAGACCTAGGTAAGAGTCTCGGTTGTAAGAGAAAAAGGGGTTAAACACCTTCTCTCAACTGCATTTACATGCGGTCTCTACTTTAACGGAACGTGTGATTTTCAGAAAAATTATATATTTGCAAAAGATATTAGTCATATGGTTATGCTTCACATAACCCCACAAGAGTGTTGGGCAGTAAAAAAAGGTGAACAAATCTTAACCTTGCTTTACAAAGTCGAAAGATAATGGATAGGCAAACATAATAAAATAAATATATGTAGAAATAATAAAAGATCGTAGCCTTGCTTCACAAGCCAGGACCCTAAGCAAACGAACAAATTAAGAAATAAATAAGCAAATGCAGTAAAAGAAAAGAAATAATAATTGTATAAAATGGAATGTGCGGAACGAACTGTGCGTTATAAGCTTGATTGAGATGTGAGAAAGAGAAAAGAAAAGTCAAACTTCATTTTCTTAAATCAGAAAAGGAATACTATGATGTCTCAAACCCTGACTCTACACTTGACATGACACAGTTGACTTTGTTGAGTTAGATTATTATAGTTGGACAAGGCAGAATATAAGCATAAGTATAATTTTGCAAGGGAGCATAGGTGGCAGAACCTCCTCATTGTTAGGGAATGAAAGTGAAGAGAAAAAAAAAAAATAAAAAAAAAATAACTTCTATAATATTCCTTATGTCACTTCCAACCCTTTTTACCTAGGGGGTAAATGTTGTTTATATAGGCTTGGAAACCATTGGTTGATAGGCGGCCGACAGACACTTCGAAAAAAAATTCATGCAAGATCTATTAGAAACTTGCTAAAAATCTCAAGCTAAGATTTGCAGTACCTGGTGGTCGTCGATTGATGAATAGCTGACGGTCCGCTTCACCTTAGCTAGGTTGGGGTGTCTAAATATGCATAATTTCAATTTAGACCTAGAGTCAAAAAATCAGGCTAACTTGTGGTTAAGGTGGGCCACACTAAAAAAATAGATGGGAGAGAAACATCCACCCTTGTTTTTTATTGGGTTCACTCCAATTACACGCCATTCTAAAATTTAAGCCTGGTGTCTAAAATAAGGTCCATTTATGATTTAAGTAGACCATACCAAGGGAAAGATTTGGAAGGTAATCATTACCTTGTAAACTGTTTTGAATCATATGATCCATCATCCCTGGGGTTGATTTTTGGGCCTTGTCTAACATGATTTAGTTCACCTAGTGTGTAGATTTTACATAAACATCGCAGTGGTGCTACCCAGGTAGAAATGTAAGAGACGTACCAAAATGATAATATATAGGGTAAAGAAGTAGCTTTTTGAAAACCTTTCTTTTAAAAAAAATATTATAATATAAATTTAGTAGTTTTTTGTTTATTTTTGTAAATTATCTTTTCCAATAAAATCTATTGGAATAGTGTATTGTGGGCCAGCGTGATTTGTGTGTGGCATACAACCTGTTCAGCACGTATGCCTGATCAACATTGATCAGGTAAACTAAAATCACGTGGATTGATCATCAGGTGGGCTGCACATGAATTTTTATTTTTTTGGATGGTGTAATTCTTTTTAATGGTTGTGATCCACCAAAATAGGATCACCTTATTATTATTTTTATTTTTTTTATTATCATAATGGGGTATGCCTATTGGAAGGGTCGGATGTCATACCAACAACATGTGAACCCCACAATCTCTACCACTATCTTATAGAAAAGGTAGACAGGGACATTTTGATCACTTCAACCCCCAAAAGTCTGGTAATATCAAAATGTCCAGAGACTTTTTGTAACAAACAAGTTTCCAGGAATTCCATGGTAAAAATCCCGTCGCTGTCCATCGTGTCTTTATTAGTTTTTGCAAGTGGTTCAATCATCCGTGCACGTGACATACGAGATTTCGAATCCAGACCGTCTATGTTGTGGGCCACAACGTAGATGGGCAAATCATCAACCATGCATCTAACGCCTGCTAATTGACTGGTTAGGATCGTCATATCAGTGTCATCTAAAACTATGTTCTATCAATAATGGCCCCAACGACATCGACGGTCTGGATTGATTTACATGATTGCCAAAATAGTGGGTGAAGTGCCTTTATTATACTCAACTCTAGCTATTTCTTGTGGGAATATACATAAAAAATACATAATTAATATGGAGTTTGCCTTATTTAAAAAAGCTTCCAAAAGGCTACCTCATTAGTGGATATAGTTTTCGTTCCACTGCCTTCCAACCATCAATGGGTCAGTGGTTCGGGTGGGCCCCACCATAAATTCCAAGCTGGCTACTAGGTGTGTCAACCCATGTTAGGTGTAAATTCCACCGTAGCATTAGGTCTGTCACCCATGTTAGGCCGCGTGGTCAAAAATTAAATCTTGAAAAAATTACCACTATAGACCCCACCTTTTATCCAACATCTTTTACAAAGAATCCAAAACTTATGTTCCCAACTTAGGCCTTACACATACGGACAGAGCATTTGAGGACGAAAATACCCCTGCTTATGCTACCTATGGCTACAGTTATAAGTCTACATAAACGAAAAATCACTTTGTAAAGCAGGGGTATTTTCGTCCTCAAATGCTCTGTCCGAGCATGCAAGTAGGGGTGTACACAAACCGGGCTAGCTCAGTTAACTCGCTCGACCCGGCCTGAAAAAGCCCGACTCGGCCTGACCCGAAACTGAATTCGGGTCAGGATGGGCCAATTTTCTAGGCCCGAAAGTGAGTTCAGGCCAAGTTTGGACACTTCCTAGTTCGGCCCGACTCGATCCGAAATCCGACTCGTCTCGGCCCGACCCGACCCGTGTATGACTGTATTTAATTTGTATAAAATATTTTATTTTATGCTTTGTCAAATGTATGTAAATGTCCTGACTAGTTAGATTTTTTATGGAGTCTATAATTCAACTATCTAAACTATTGATCAAAGGCCTTGTAATGGGACGCGAATTACCTGCCAAAACTCTTCCCATGAACTTGTTGTAGGGTTCGAAACTGACCCGAACTCAGGTTCGAAATTGGCCCGAACTCGAAGATTCGAAACTGGCCCGAACTCGCACCGGGCCCGGTTCGGGCTGGAGATGTTGGCCTGGTGACCAGGCCCAGTCGGGTTCGGGCCTTGTGTGGCTGTTGAATGGGCCTGGACGGGCTGAGGCCAGTTCGACTCGGCCCGACCTGTGTACACCCCTACATGCAAGGTCCAAGTTGGGAAGGCAAGTTTTGGATCCTACATAAAAGACGTTGGATAAAAAGTGTGATCTATAGTGGTAATTTTCTCTTAAATCTTTCTGAGATTTAAATAGTGTACCAGGTAGTGCTCACATTCTAGATTATTTCTTTTAACATGGACTATGTGAATTATGGGTATAATTTTTGAGCCATAAGATTTAAGTTTTTTATTATAAAATTTAATAATTGATTTCTTATAATTTTTTATAACGGTGGACTCCATATAAATCAAAGCATGGATGTCTCTTCTCAATTATTTACTTTCGAACTAAATATTCAATGCACGGAGTGAATCATACGTAAATGTTATGGTGGACTATCAAAATAAATAGAAGCCTCCTCTTATACAATTTTTTTTATTATTATTTTAATAATCTCTTGCGAAGTTGGAAGTAACAGCCATAATTTATTTATTTTGCTGGGGCCTACCATAATGTGTATGGGAAACTACTTTGACCATTAAATGTGTAATCTCAATTTAGCCCTAGAACAAAAATAAATAAATAAGTCATGTTGCCTTATGATTCATGTGGACCATACCTAAGAACATAGAAGAGCCGTACCCTTGATTTTTATAGGGCCCACTGTGATGATTATATGAAATCCACCCAATCATTAGATGGTCTACCAAATTTTAGGCATGTGCCTAAAACTTATTGCCATCATTTATTAAGTGAGGCCATAGCAAGGGAAACAATTTAAAGGGTGATTGTTGTACAATGTTTCCAATTACATGATCCACCTAAATCACACATGAGGGTAACTTTTGGGCCATTTGCTTAACATGAGGTGTTGGTTGGGGTGAATGTTATATAAATATCACACCGAAATAAATATCACATAAACAGCCCACCCCACCCAAGAAGTTGACCCATTTGCTGGCAAGTCCAATGTAAATTCTATTTTATGACATCTCATACAATTCTACCTAAATGAAAAGCTTATCTAAAGATGATCGGTGTTTTTATGAAAACTATGAAGGTTAGAGAAACCTATTCCTCATAAAATAGAATGAAATAATAATAATAAATTTGATGAGGAATCCAAGTCCGTCAAAGATACACCCTAATCCCATAACCTTTAAGGATTTATGCAGCCAAACTAACAAGAAGATCTATAACGGTTTCATCCCATAACATTCAAGGATCCCAAACCAGTAAGTAAACCCAACAAGGGTAGCCACCTCTCGAGCTATATAAGAAGCATATGATAAAAAGGTCAGGCCCATACCAAACACAATCTCTCTTCAAAACACAACACTACTTATTTCAATTTTAGATTTAGTTACTTTTTATCTCTCCAGCACCTACTGTTATTAAGTTCCTAATCAATTGAGTACTTGCTTGGAAGATCACACCTCATATGCGTTCTACTGACTACTGACGCAGGGATGAACGTGATGAGGATAAATACTCCGAATCCACGGAGCTTCTCTAGACTCCTCACAGAGACTTCTCGAATCCACGAAGAAAGAAGCAAAAAATAGAAATAAATTCTAATAAATTCGAAATTAATTAATTGATCTATAAAAACTAGTTCACAACCCTTTAAATAGGGGTACCAAGCAATAGGAAAGAAATCAGAATCAAACTACAACTAAAACTCCTAGAAATCGCGACTTACTATAAATAGTAAACTTACTATTTATAGGCGGTGGTGATGTCTACTAGTGCGCAAGCTTTTCGGCCAAAAATAGTAAGTGTCCTATTTGGCTTCACCAAACCATTCCCCTAATTATTCTAAGCTCTTTTCACGTTTGGCGCAACTCCTAAAGCCCGACGGATGAAGAGTTACAATCAACTAAAACTTACTATTTATAGTAAAAATGAAATTAAAACAGGGAAACGACCGTCGATCCAGGGGTTTCTCTCAATTCCGAGCATCGCAACCTGGCATAGCGATGTTGGTTGGCTAAAGTAGCTCGTTCTACCCCAAAATCATATATTTTACGTCAAGTAACTCATTCCGGATTGCGAGATACGTCCGATCTAAGGTCCGATGGTCCGGATCACTTCTGTCGTTGACCAAGCCTTTTCTAATCCATCTTGGCCATGAAACTATTCGCGACCCGCTCTACATCAACTACCCTCCTCAATTGTATTATACATATAGGTGATCACATGTATTTATTTTCTATTTCTTTGCTTATTTTATTTTTCTCACTAATTGTAATAAGATTCAATTATAAATTAATAAAATCGGTGTTTCAATTTTTAGCTTTCCATTATTTTCACCTATTACTACATTATTGAGAATTGAAAACCTAAAGCTCATGATTACTACTAAAAGGAAAGTCCTTAACTCAAACATTCAGAAAGAATAATCCTGCCCTTCTAAATTACTTTATGGAGTAATATTAGTGGTTGAAAAGTTAGGTCAACCTTTAATGTCTTATCCTACTACTAATTTTGGCGCTTAAAGTGCAAGCGTTGAATTTAACTCAATCGAGTACAGTACCACTATGACATGCTACCACTATCCTCATGGAACACACATGACTAAATATGGGTTGTTAACACGTCTAGCCTTGTGTTAAAAACTCATATCATGCATCCTAAACCTTGCGAGGCCTCTCAAGTGGGTAAAATGGATGGACGACCCGTATTGATTGCCAATAATTGATGAATGAAACCATCCTACTTGCAGTGATGCAAATAATCAGAACCGTCCTCTTTCAATCCAGTCATTCATTTTAACAAATCAATGGTCAAGATGATCTTTCCAATATGATTATTGGATCGTTTTCAATCTATAATAGTGCCTCAAAGATGAATAGTTCAGATCATCCATCGATCCACCAACACAACGTGTTCAAGCAGCAACCTAATGCAAATAGAATAACCGTAAGCATGATTACAAACGTCAGAACTCTGAATATATCACATATGACATGGATGTTTTCTTGTCCCACATGCACCACAAACGCCAACCCATGAAGTGTTTCTAACACCTCATTGGAGTACAAGGTGGCCCCCACCAGGTCTGCATAAAAATTGGGTTTGTCCACCCAACCAATAGACCACAAATATACAAAAGCAACGGACTGTTTAGACAAAATTGCCAACCGTCCACTTTCAACTTAATTTTTGTGGCCCGCTTAAGGTGTGGGCTGCTCTTAACCTTATACATGGTAATAATCACGGTGGTTATCACAACATGCATGGCTTAGATGCATTACACGTGTCACAGTGGCATACATCAATGGGGTACACCTAATGAACGGCTGCGATTAGGGCTGAAAGTTGGGCGGGTTGGGTTGGGTTGGGTTGGTGCTCAACCCTAACCCAACCCAAGGTTCCTATACCTTAACCCTAACTCAAGCCAACCCAATTGGGTTGGGAATTCTCAACCCAAGCCTAACCCAAGCAGGCTCCGTCAGGTTGGTTGGGTATATACGTGCTAATATTTTTGTTATTACATTAGCTTATTATATTTTAATATAAGGCTTAATTTTTGTATCTATGATTTTATTAATTATATATGTGATTAGTCATCATAAAAAACTTCATTTAAAAAAAACAACAAAAAAAAACAAGTTAAGATATAGGACTACTCATTTAAAAGTCACGTAGCATAGCACGCAATCTCTTTGGGAAAGAAATTTGGCATATCTTGTTAGCTTGAGTCCTTGGAAATGGCATGGACAAATGAGACCCGACATCACTAGTGTGCCTTCGACACAAACGATCTACACTCAATTATAATTTATAAATAACTTATATATTGATCGGGTTCGGGTTCGGGTTCGGTTGTGCAACCTGAGACCTCAACTCGAGCCCAGCTCAAGTTTTATCGGGTTAGTGTTTGTATGGCCCAAGCTTGAGATCATAACTGATATATCCAGCCCGAGCCCAACCTAATGTCAGGTTGGTCACGGGTAGGTCGAGTTGAACCCGCCCAACTTTCAGCCCTAGTTGGGATCTTGCATAAAAATGGATGGCTGGGCTCCGGCCCAGGCTGCTTGTTTTGAACCCGCTCCGGCCTCACTCTGGGGCTAGGGTTTTATACGCGGGCCGGGCCTACCCATTAAAAGTACTATCCCTATTATAGTAACTAGCTGTGTGATCATTCAAACTGGGCCTTCGGCCCTATCAAAATTGAAATTATAAGGGCTGATGCGTCCGATAGTGGATCCTTTACATACAAGTGGACCCCATGGTTAAGTGATCCAGATCGTTGATTCAATGTCTCCACGTGGATCTGGCTATGCCCCAGAAATAATTAGTTTGGATGATCCTGTCCGTCCGATCTACAATAGATATTTCAGACCATGTGCTTTTCCAGTAACAGTTGATTTGTAAGCCACTGAGATATCTGTGAGAAATAACCCGTCCATCAGTTCCACCGACCCATTTTAGGACATGGTACTAAAAAAAAGACAAATCCAAATTTTAGGTAGACCCGTTCCATGAAATTGTTTCCTATACTATCTATACTATGGTTCACCTAAGATTTGGATCTGCTTTATTTTTTGACCCATGCCTTAAAATGAACTGCCAAAATAGATAGACAGCTTGAATATTTCACACATTCATCGAGATGGGACCCCTGTGGGGCTCAATGTGATATATGTGCCTTAAATCTACACTGTCCAACTGTTTTGAAAACCTAATTTTAAGGCATAATCCAAAAAATGAAGTTCAGCAATCTGAACGGTCCAAATCGTTGACCCCATCAAGGATGGAGCATTAGCCCAAAGCAACAACAATCTGACAATTTTAACCATTTGCGTTCGCTCATTGGATTTTAACAACCGTCCATTTAAGCCCCACCACTTAGATGGGCGAGATTGTCCTTCAGTGTGATTTTCATGTTATGGACGTTCCAGATTGATGTAGTAGTACGCCCATGCATGTATGGACCATGATACCGTGACATTATTGCAGTGGGTCCCACCATTAAGGATGTGGATCCCTTTGTCTGCGAATATCTTGAATAAGGTGTGAAGAGACTTCAAGTTTCCAGTTTCAAAGGAGTGCGTACGCCACAGGGAAGTGTGCTGTCTGGCAAAGGAATTAGAGCCTTATACGTCGGTTTCCCTACAACGGTTGCAGACTAAGGTTGTTATACAGCTAAGTGTGTGAGGCCCACCATGATGCATGCATGATATCCACACCGTCCATCATGTGTGGCCCTTTATATTCTCATCTGTGACCCAAAACAATAAGCTGACTCACAACTCAGATGGGCTCCACCATGCAAATCAATCCTAAATCTAATAAAATCATGTGTTGTGGCCCACTTGTATTTTGGAATGTCCTGATTTCTTTATTTATCCATTCATCCTTACATTCCTCATCTTATGAATGTAATGGATACTGTATAAAAGACGTGGGACCCACGAAAAATCTAAAAGGTTTTAACTGTATCTGAATCTGTCTGATCTTTTGCATGTACGGTGGAATTGATGGGTCACACCTTATGGACGGAGTGGATGAAGTCTCTACGTCGCCACAGCCCCCACATACGTAGTTGTAGAGTAAGCTTGCTCTACTACAGAGTGAAATAGTTCACCGCTATTTTCAAAAAGAGGGCAGCCAATCTACCGTATATGGTCCGATAATCGCACTAGCTTTATGATCGTAACCATTCAATTGATAGGATGAAAAGGGCTTTCTCGAAATAAAAGGGACAACGGCCCAAATGGGGATGGTGATATCGGATGGTTACGATTGTCTGATCTGATTGGATACTGATTACTAGATGGCGGCTCACGTGTGAACCTACACCAGAATACAAACCTTGGAATATGTCACGTGCCCGGATGGCCCAAGCCCGGATTTCTCTGGCACGTTGATGACTACTGACATTGTGCAAAATGGGCATGTTTGTGTGAGATCCAGGCCATTCAGCAGGTGGACCCTGATGTGTACGCGTTTTGACTTTAATGCCGGGCTGGTCTCGCCATTGGATGGACAACACGTGGACGTCGAGTGTGGACCGAAGGTTGGTCCTCCTCAACCGTCGCATTCTCGTGCACGTGTGGCCCACCCAATCACCAGCCTAGCGTGATGTTTGGGCAATGGAACGGACAAGATGGGCATCACCTAATGAACGGACTGGATATTGCATGCACATTCCACGGTGGCATGTTGTGGTCTGTTGATGAGATTTTGAAGAGACAATTCGCAGCACACGTGCCAAAGTCGATTACGTTCTGGATCCGAGCCACTCATCGTGTGGGATCCACCGTGAATATGCCTGGATCCAAAGGTCAAGAGCGTTCTTTAATCAGGTGTGCTAGGAACATAGACTGTTAAAGCTGTATCCAACCGTCCACTTTTCTCTTACGTGTGTGTGGCCCAGATGGGAACATGTACGGCTAGGGCCAGCTTTGGCCCGTGCTTGGAAATGGGTCGGACGGTCAGGAGAGAACTGTGGATCGGTCGAGCACTACAATGGGCTTTTAAGGTCCTCCTGTTTGACTTGGCTCCATAACATAGGCCCATACTGTAACCGCCCGAAATTTTCACTGTCAGAGTTTGTACTCGTATCTGAGGAAACCGAGTATTGATGATGTATAAATTAAGAAGCTTTCGAAAATCACACCATATATATATTACATTCAAAAAGGTATCATTCACAAGAAGGAAATCAACTGTAATTAATTATATTACATCAATGTAAAAAGAATAATCAAATGCCCTCTTAATAGGAGGTTTATTACAACCTCAAAGTTCATAGCGGAAAGATAAAGCTAAATAGTAAAATATTTTCAAATTCTTTAGGTGTAATCTTTTATAGGAAAATAGTCATCTAAGTCTTTAATCTGTACGTCACCTGTATAATCTGTGCGGTTGGGAGAGGGTCAATGCCCTACTCATAGTGAAAGTTATCCTTTAAGATTACAATAATTTAAGAGATTCATAACAGGTAAAGTAAGGGTCTGATACGTCCCGTGCTCCACTAACACGAGTGTATTAACATACGCAGACAATTTTATGAGATGCATGCCTAACAAGTATGTGGGGCTCGTCATACGTAGTGATCATCACAAGGTAGAATACAATTTATAGATAACTGGCTCGACCCACACTCTCACTATATGGATATTCGCCGGCATGACCAACGCTACCGCGGATTCATGAGAACTCCTCAGAGCGCACAACACATAGGCTGGGTGATTTACGTGACACGATTTGTTCATGGAGCGATTATTTACGAATATCCAATCCCGGGGTGATGTAGAACTGCAATAGAGAATTACCTAACATCGAAATGTGCACCACTACCCGAAGGCTCAAGGACTTACGTGCCCCAAGAAGGTCTCTACCCATGTGCATTACGTCCATGATAAAATATTTGAATCACTAGTTGTGATGCATCTTACACATTACTTTACACTTATAGGAAATATAAACTGAATCCGAATAATAAAGAACATCAACTAAATTATGAAGGTTTTAGAATGGCAAGACACAAGCCCAAGCCGTAAAGATAGACGACACAAGGCCAGCATAATAAAAAGAAGAGTGACAATGGTCAACTCAATAAAAGTGGCAATGACCAACATAATAAGAAAATAGTGGCAATGACCAACTCAATAATACGGAGAGTGGCAAGTGTCATGCAAAAGCCCACGCCCACACTGTATGATATTGTCCGCTCTGGGCACAGCCCGCAAGGTTTTGTTCTCGGAGAACTCTCCCAAAAGGTCTTATACAGTATAGGGTGACAACTCTACATATAACCACCACAACTTCATACGACACTTCCGATGTGGGACAAAGTTTCACCTTCACTATGTGAAAGTAGCTTGCCAGCACAGTAGTCTGTCAGCCACACAGTAGCTTGTCAACCATCTTGGGGCCCGCCCACATGTGACCACAGTGACGAGGCGTCACAGGCCAACTCAATATAGAGACGAGTGGCAAGGGCCAACTCAAATAAAGAGACGAGGCAGGGGCAAGGCTTGCATCAATGGCCTAACATAAATTCAGAGAAATCCATTATAATTGACGTCATGTCCTAATTCCAAAAGGGCCAATAATTGTAATGATAATAACTGAATCAATTGATAGGATAATTCTCAGGAAAATAGCAACATGAGAGGCAAGATGAATTACATCATGAAAGGTATGAAAAGGCATGATAATTCTCATCATAAAAAGTATGAAAAGGCAAGATAATTCATATCATAAAGGCACTGAAAGGCATATAGTGACTTAAATTAGTATAAGCTTAAATGATAAAACCCTCACCTCTAATTATTCGATCGTTCTCAGGAAGGTTAGTGTCCTAAGGAATCGTAGGATAAAACTTGTTTCTCCTTATCATAATTCACATGATTCGAATAGTTAGGATTAATTGTAACTAAATTTCATATAGACTTAGGAAATATGAAGGATGTCTTAACTATGCTCTATCTTAGAATTCTAAATTCCTAGCCGAGAATAAACGAGAAAGCTTTTGGGAAGGGAGGAGAGGATTAAAGATCTCAGACCTGGTTTGGGGAATAAAAATGAAATTAAATGCACGTGTGGGATTGGATTGGCCTTCCTTGCTTCTTTCTTTTCTTTCTTTCCTCTTCTCCTTCTCTTTCTTTCTCTTTTCTTTTCCTTTCTTTCTTCTCTCTTTCCCTAGCAACGCTAGACGGTTGTTGCTCTCTTGCTAGTCGGTCAGTAATTTCGGCCAACAACCTCTCTCTCTCTCTCACTTTCTCTCTCACTCCCGTTTTTCTCTTCCCTTTCCTCTTCCACAGTCGGACGGGCAATGGTTTTATAGGGAGGAGAGTTTCCAGACTCTTCTTACGTATCTGCTCGCACAGCAGGGGATCGGAACTCCTTGCGCAACAAGGAAACGGAAGTTTCCCTTTCGCAGCACGCCTTACGCAGTTCTCTGCTTGCGTATCACCAGGGAGATCAATATCCCACCTTCCAGATTCTCCCTTCAGTCGACGTGGAGAAGTTCGGAGACCCATCTCCTTCGTTTTAAACGGTTCTAACTATACTTGCTTGAGTTTCTTACGCAACCGAAAGCGGAAGATCTTTCGGGTGGAAACCACGTTCTTGATCGAGCTGGTGTCGATGGGGTCCACTTATGACGATCTTCCAGAAGATCCACTCCATTCACCGTCTTCAGCATCCCGTGTTAACCCATGGTCCCAAATTTGAAGTAGATCCAATCTTCAGGTGAGCCGCACAATTTGCCAATGTATGACCCGTACCGTTAAAACTTCTTTACGTAACCAATAACGTATTGTCACAGGGGAGTAACGTAAACTTAGATATTTTTATGGAGTTCACTGTTATTGTTTGAAGTGGTATAATCCACTCTGTTAATCGAGATTGACACAACATGTTAGGACATAGATCCAGAAATGGAGCAGGTCTATTGATCGGGTGGGCCACGAAGTTCGATAAAGCGTCAACGATTGCATGTAATAGTAAATGGTATTTACAACTTTGGCATTCACTTCTCAAGCAGCTTTCGATGTCCGTTACGTCAAAGTGTGTCATCTGAATGTTTTGAAATTTGTTGGACATCCCTCATTTTTCGTATTCTCTCCATCGGTCCAGTTTGGGCCTTGATCGACTAAAGATGACCCCACGTGTCTTTTTAAATGGACTAGCTCACTGGGTAATTCAAAATAGTGTTTGTGCATATCTAGTTAACAAATTACCAAGTAGTTTGGGCCTATACTCTAAGCTCTTAATGATGATCGGTTTATCATGATATTCACGTGGCCCGTTTGGTAGATCCAAACATGATGGACGGTCATATGACATGCTAAAACTATGAAGATTTGATTGTTGGTATTCTAGTCATGTATCTAGGTGATTGTACTATCAGTTTTGTAAATGGATAGACATAAAGCGAGTTCCTGGAGTGATTAGGGATAGGACACGTATACCGTTAGATTCGAATGACTTATTCACATATGTAAGTTCTTCAGATTCTATTTCTAATGGTGGGTTAAGCATATTCATATGGGGTGAAAAAGATGAACGGATCAGCATCTTGATCTGATAAGTTTACGAAAGGATATAAAGGTCAAGTAGCTAGTTTACTATGATCTAAGGGCCGAAATTCGACATGTATTGTTAATTTATAGTAATTAGGTCTGGTATAAAATTTCACATGAAACGAATCATGAGAACCATGTGAATTAGAATTCAGGACTATACGTCAATGACATTTTCATAATTATTGTTGATCTATGAGTTTTGAGAAATATATAGCTTCATATGGTTATAGACACGTTTCTAAGCAATTCTTACAAATGGACATATATCTAAATCATTATGGATAGGGAGTTATTCGTCGTGTCATTCAAGGGAAAGTACTTACGTCAAATTACGTGATGGGTGGTCTTGTCTTGAAATTAAGGGTCAGATTTGTGTCAGGGCAAGGATGTAAGGCTAGGATAGTTGGATTGGTATCGTACGCATGTACATACTAAGTAAATTTTTTGGTAACACAGGAGAACTTTCAATACCCGGGTATTGAAAAGTTCGGGATGTTACACATACGATGGACGGCTTGGACCCACGCATGTGTGCCACGCTGCAGTGCTTGCAATAAAAAGGTTGTAGCACTGTCTATATTACAATGAGATAAGTGAAGTCTCTAGTAGTTGAATTTGAAATTTTTATTTGAGAGGGCTTCCTTTAGATAAAGGATTGTAATATCTTCCCCTTCGATTATTCAAATATTGTGGTGACCGTTCTTATCTATTGTCTTATATTATAATAGGGCTTCAACCTTATGCACATGTGCCATATTAGAGTGTGCGCAGCGAAAAGCTCTAAAGCACTTGGTGTGATGTCTATATTACGATAAGGGTGTGTTTGGTTTTTTAAGTTCTTATGAAATACAATGTAAATGAGTTGCCTATTATTATTAACTTGAGGTGTTTGTTTAAATAAAAATTATGGCTCTTAAATTGAAAATCTAATATACTTTTTTAAAAAGTAGGTAATGTAAATTGTAATCATCATATTTTTATATTATAAAGTTGTAAATTTTACGGTAGTCAAATGTAAGTAATATCACCACCAATTACAAGAGTAAATAATTGAAAAACCAAATAAGATACGCATGAACGCTCTAGCAATTGAATTTGATATATTTTTTATTTTTTTATTCAAGTAACTTATGTTACATAGCTTCCTTAAATAAAAGATTCTAATATTCACCCATTGATTATTCAAATTTTATAGTAATTGTTCTTATTTTTTGTCCCTCATGATATATGGGTTGGATCCTTGACATGGTGTTTATATTACAACAAGATATGTAGATGCTCCAGCCTTTGAATTTGGGATTTTTCATTGATACAAAGTGTTTGACAGGCAACCTTTAGATAAATGATTCCAAAATTCATCCAATTGATTTTTTATTTTTTTATTTTTTATTAAATTTTTTTATGATGGTTGTTATTTGCGATGCATAAGATAGACAACTTGAACTCTACGCACATGTGTCATGCTAGTGTGTGTGCAATAAAAAACTTTGCAATACTCTAACATGGTGTTTATGTTATATATAAGATACCTAGAGGCTATAGCAGTTGAATTTAGGATTTTTTTTTCAATGATACAAACAGTTAGACAAACTTCATTTTGATAAAGGATTTCAATATTTTTCACATTGATTATTCAATTTTTGTGGTGATTGATCTTATCTATGGTCTATATGAGTGATGCCTTGGACCTTATGCACATGTGTCATGCTGGAGTGCGTGTAACAAAGAACTCTGCAACACTTGACGTGGTGTATATATTACAATCAGATACGTGGAGGCTCTATATAGGTAAAAGCTATGTAAGGCATGTTACAATGTTTTTGTGAGAATTTATTCTATTCGTCAATTTTACAAGCTCATAATAGAATATGAACTAAAAAATAGGCATGTCCTATGTTTGTTCTCTGGACTATTTTTTGTCACGTGTTTTATGTGTGAGAGTGACAGAATCAAATTTGCAGCTTGATTCAAACCGAACAACTTTGACCCTAGGTGCCAAGACAAATAGATACGTCGAATGTAATCGTATATGACCGATGCTTGAGAAGATCAATCACCTATTTAGCCAGTTCAACAAGATTGTTACAAGACAATCCGGCAATTGTCAGGGGGTGAGGTTTTTCCTCCAAAGATGCATTGCACTTTGCCTTTCATACAAAATGACATTTAGTATAACAGGCAATCAGAAGCAAGCATATAATAAAATGAATACTAACAATCGACTGCATGGTGGGATTGCGATGAGCCTTTTTAAACGAACAAATGTTTGTATTGAAATGGAACTAGTCTAGCATGAGAGTGTAGGCTCGAATTCTAGCCAAGGATTACCACTACTCCTAAGATAGAGCCAAAGCTATAATAAGGAAAGATAAATTGATTTGGTTTGTTTGATTGATATGAGAATATTTGTTTTATTGAACTTCTTGCTATTTATAAATCTCTATTACAGCTTCTCTCTTGGATATTTCTCTTATTTATTTTCAACGGTTTATAACAGTTTAATTGTTGCCACGTTGGTCTTCCAAATCCTTCCATCTCTTCGTGTCCCTTTAACCGTTTTTTTCTACTCTATCACTTTCTACCTCTTGAATTTATTAGTCGCGCTTCACATAAGATGACATGTATTATCCAACTTAGCACTAGTTGTACTTCCATAAAAAGTGATCTAAATATCTACCGCATGCTATTTCTTTCCCTACAACAACACGTGTCATTCCATAATTAGCTATTATATAAACAATAAAAAATAGGGTACATCATCTTAAATTCAAGTAAGCCACGCAATAAGAAACAGTGAGGAAAAAAAAAACCCACCTAACATTCAATTATTCTTAAAGCCAACTATGATGTTTACATGTCATCGAAATCGTTTATAAGGCCATTCCACTATGATGAATTAAAAACACAAATATTAACTTGACCAAAAACCTTTTATGGCCACACAATGCTTTTTATCACAATGCTTATATGGACAACATGGTGGACCCCACATAGTTTATACTTATATATTTTTTTACTTTGACGAGTTAAAGGTAAATTTGCTTCATTGATTTATAGGTATGGATGAGACTTAATTTGTGATTTTTTTAACTTTACGCGCGCGCACAACACAATAGGTACTCGAACCCATAACCTCTGGGTTGAAACTCTTGTGAGTTTACCACTGAGTCATGATTATGGATAGAGGTGGGCAGGATCCGACCTGATCGAACCGGTTAGATCCAATCTGACCCGAACTGAAAGCCAGGGTCAGGTCGGATTGAGTAGACCCACTCAGATCCGACCGCAAAACGAGTCGAGTTCGGATAAGTAACCAATCTGATCCGGTTTGGTCGGGTAGTATAAAATATATTTTTAATTATTATTTTTTTTACTTTTACCCATCTTTTTTACCCGAACGGCTAACCCTAACCCATCCCTGCCCGAGCGACGCCGCACTTATCTCGATCTGAATCCAGGCCACTTAGCAGCCCAACAACCCATCTTCACCGTTCCGTTCATCATCCTCCATTCATCAGGTAGGTTCCATTTATTTTTATTTTTTAATTTCTTTGTGTATTTTTCCCTGCACGCCGGTGGTCTGGCCGAGGTCGAGACCTTGCTGGCTCAGTTGCAGCGTTCGGCCCTGGCTCTCCTCCTTTCTCTCTCGATGTCCCTCCTCTCATTCTCTCTCTCCTTCTTTTTCTCTCCTCATTTCTCTCTTGATTTTCCTGATGTTTCCTTCCTAACATGAGGGTCTCCAACTCGGCTTGACTCACCCCAGTCCGAATTGACCAGACAGACTCAACTCGATCCGACTCGGTTTCCTTGACCAAGTCAAACTCGGTTCGGGTCAGACCAGCAAGGATTCGGATCGGATCGAGTCAGCTCTGTTAGACTCGGTCCCGGATCGGATCGAGTTCGGATCAAGTTCTTAGAAAAATTGGATCAAGTCGAGTTAGACCCAATTCGGTCCAACTCAACTCGATGCCCACCTCTAATTATGGACCCAACATAATTTATGAATTTAAAGAAATAAAAGGAAGCATGATGTTTAATTTGAACAATAGCTAGCTTTGCCTCAACCAAAACATTGATTCATACAAGTGGGGGCCATGATCTAACGATTGAAGAGATGGGCCCCACTATGGATGACCCATTTAATGGATGAATGAAATATTATTCTTAATTACCGTACCAACCAGTTATAACTTATGTCACACGTTTCTTTAGGTTAAATTTGGTCCAAAGCCTTTAGGGCCATGAAAGTTTTGCGTATGCTTAATTTGTGTTTTCCCTTCATCTAGGTTTGTTTAACCTTATAATAGTTCAGATGGCAAGTAAAACATTACGGTGGCCCTAAAAAGTTTATGTTTAATCTCCACTGATTTTCGTGGTGTCTTCCACTTGATCTTTGGATTTGCATCATTTTTTGGCATGTGACCTAAAATGAGTTGGCTAAACAGAGAGACATAGTGGATAAAACACATATCACGGTGGGCCCACAAAACTAGGGCCACGTCTTGTTATATCCCTAAGGCACATGCTATAAGCGAACATAGATTGCCTGCCCCCGGACAGGAAGTTCTATAGTCGGAAGGTATGTGGGGGCCACAAAGATGACCATGACAAATCCACTCCATCCATCGGTTTCTCAAGACCACAATAGGACATGATTATAAATTTTAGGTACATCCAAAATTAACACGGGCCACACCAAATGAAGCAATTGGAACAAAACGTCCATCGTTTAAAACCTTCATGGAGTCGACCATCATGTTTATATAACATCTAAACCATTAATAGGGTTGTTACCACAAAATAAGTTGTATGAATAAATACCATCCTAATAGAAAACTTTTATGGCCCTGCAAAGTTTCCAAATGTTGGTGTTCAATTAGAGGTGGGCATCGAGTCGAGTCGGATCGGATTGGGTCCAACTTGACTCGATCCGATTTTTCCAAGAACCTGATATGAACTCAATTTGATCCGGGACCAAGTCCAGCAGAGCTGACTCAATCCGATCTGAATCCTTGCTAGCCTGACTCGAACCGAGTCCGACTCGGTCAAGGAAACCGAGTTGGATCGAGTTGAGTCAGTCTGGTCGATTCAATCTGGGCTACGTCAAGCCGAGCTGGAGACTCTCGTGTTAGAACAGAAACAGGAGGAAAATCAAGAGAGAGGGAGGGAGGGAGAGAAAGGAGGAGAGAAAGAATGAGAGGAGGGAAATCAAGAGAGAAAGAGGGAGAGAAAGGAGGAGAGAAATTGAGAGAGAAATGAGGAGAGCCAGGGCTGAACGCTGCAGCCGAGCCAGCGAGGTCACGACTTCGACCGGACCACTAGCGAGTCAGGGCAAAATACACAGAGAAATTTAAAAAATAATAAAATAAATGGAACCTAGCAGATGAATGGAGGAGGATGAACGGTGATGATGAAGATAGGTTGCTGGGCTACTAAGTGGCATGGATTCGTATCGAGATAAGTGCGGCGCCGCTCGGGTAGGGACGGGTTAGGGTTCGTCGTTAGGTAAAAAAGAGGGTAAAAGGGGTAAAAGTTAAAAATAAAAATAAAAAGATACTTTATACTACTCGACCGGATCAGATTGGATTCTGGATGGGAGAGGTATGAGATCGGATTGGATTAGCTACTGACCCGAACTCGACTCATTTTGCGGTCAGATCTGAGTGGGTCTGCTCGATCCGACCCAACCTTGGCTTTCGGTTCGGGTCGGATCAAATCCGACTAATTCGATCGAGTCGGATCTGATGAGTCCGGTCGGATCCTGCCCACCTCTATGTCCAATCCTCATAATTCCATGTGTTATTCGCCACATGAGTTTTGGATATGCCAAATTTTATATTCATGTCCTATTATGGCATTGCAAAACTGATGGACAAAGTGAATTTGTCACAGTCATCTCTATGGCCCCCACACAACTTTCGGGTTATAGGATCTTCTCATGCCCCGGCCACAGGCAATCCACTCGAACCACTTCCTGGCGAGCCGACCTTGTATAACTAAAGTAAGCGGATTGACTATGACCCTGGGCACAGAGATATACCCGTGCCTGGGGTTGCATGGGACCCACATATATGTCCATGAAAAACTCACTCCATCCATCTGTTTTGAAAGACCAAAATAAGATAAGATTTTAAAAATCAGGCATATTAAAACTTATGTGGGCCACACCAACAAAATAGCGGGAGTAAAAATGCCCACCATTGAAACCCTTTCATAGCTAACCATGATGTTTCAGGGCATGTTTGGAAGGATGGAATGCAATGTAAAGTGTGGTAAACACACACTTATCAAAGCATTACATTGATTGGATACACAAGCCCTCGCCGTATTTCCTCCTCGGTAACGCAACCGCAGTGAAAGCCTGTAACCCACTGCCATTCCTCATAAATCAGCCTATTTTCATCTTCCTCGATTGAATCTTACTACAGATATGTAATGGAAGAAAGGCAGTCTACAGACCATTCCTACCATGTTCATTCTTTTTGTTTGCAATATAAGGAGAAATCTTCTCCAAACTAGGCTTATCTTCCATCTTGCCGAAATATCATTTTCAAATATGAAAGTGTAATATCCAGGCCAAAATGACATTGGCCCTAGAGCGTCCACCAACAAGTTGCTTCAGGACTGTATCAGACAGTCCTTATGGGGCACACGTGCGTAGCTTTGGGAAGTGAGAGTGAATAAAGTCGAACGACCACATTAAAAAATTCTAAGAGGCTAACGTTGCAGACACAACTAGTCCTAGGTATGACGGAACCCCAAATGGACCGCGAGGGCTGACCCTCATAAAATCCACTCCGACAGACTAAAATGAGCGTGAGTCGCCCGTCGAAGTTCTGTTAAGTCTGAAACTATAGGAAATCGTCGGCTTCACTAATCTTAAAGTCCATCGCGGGCGATAAACCCAGATGACGCCCTGAACTGTACAACTTGGGGCGGGAAGGAAGTGCTTGAAATGCGCAACTCTCCTGAACATGAATATGAAACTTAAGTGAAGTAGGCCCCGCCACTCATTTGTGAAATTTGCGACTACCTAACAGTTAGATTTTGACCGAACTCAAGGTATGGGTCAAAGATATTCTTCACTTGGATCCGTATAGCCGCATCCCTGATATATCATAGACGACCGTCCATCGCAAATAAGGTCCCCGCGGTTTGATTGAGGCATCCAATCTCCACTCAATTTGAACCAATCGCTCATCCCATGATGGGGCACCCGCCCCATGGGGCAGATGAGCCAACGGGTCCCTGAAGGAGCCCTGTGGGCCAAATTCCAGCCCGCTCAGGGCATGTATGTTAGAAAAAAGGCCCCCAGGGCCATTTATACACAAGTCTATGACTACAAAAGGCCCAAAAACTCATTTCCCCACTCCCATATGAATTTTAAGCTGCAATAGAGAAAGGGAGTGTGAAGAGAAGGAGAGAGGAACCTTGGGGAAGCTGGTTTGGGCGATTTTCCCGCCTCCGTTGGCCTCAACAAAGCCTGCAACTGTGACACGCCATAGGAAAACAGCCTCGCGGTGAAAATGATGTAATTATCAGACCTTCTTCGTGGATTTAAGTCTCATAGGCTGATTTGCATGTGCCCTTACAAGCAATTTCACCGGCGCAGGGCACCAGCATGCTAGCCTACAGATCCCAACCTTAGAAGAGGCACAACAAATGACAGATCACCTCTAGGTATGGACCATTACCTTTAGGTTGTCAATTATCGAACATATGTCACAAATAATGATTGTGTAGTGAAATTTTGAATTGCATGCTAAACAATGAGTAATCCTGAGATGTATTGTTCACCATGAATTGTAAATTTTGCTTAGAATAGTTGATCATTCATTGTATGCTATAATAGGCTGGATTTACTGAAATTTTTGCACATGTTTTCTATTATCCCCTTACACATACACTTAATGCTTTATTCTGGTAAATGCCGTGATGATTTAGGGTAATGCATCCGCATGGTTGATAGAATACTCAAGTTGAATAAAATATCATGTTTTTAATGTCATGCATACTTGCATACTCTTGAAATAAGAAATGTATATATATGGCATGCTATTCAATTTTAGCCGACTGGCCCTTTGGGTTGACTAGCAAATCGCGAAACTCACAAGGACAACCCTATTGGATTGGTTGCCCCAGGCCGATCCGACCAATCTAGGCCGAACACGGACAAGGATTACACGGGATGCTTGCATCCAGTGCCAGTTGTGCCGTAGTTCGCCTGAATCAGCCGAATTAGTTAGCTAGCTGGCCAGCCATGTGTGTTCACCATATCTGTCTGAACCCGGGACACCCCACGCCACTGGAACGCCCACTTATAACTGTTAATGATACGATCCACCCAAGTCTCAAGAGCCGGGTATGGTGGTATGAGACACTGTGTTCAAGCTGTCGGTCTACGCTATGTGATGAGCCTCCCCGTAGTGAGCGTGAGCAATTTAGTCTATAAACCCACCTTTCATATTGTTGCACAACATGCTAACAATGTTAGTGAACCAAGATCCAATCTCTAGTCTCACTCACAAACGATAAACAGAAAGAAATATAATCTAGAAGTAGAATCAAAGCATTCTAAATAAACCACAAGACAAGATATATGTGGAAAAACCCAACAAGGGTAAAAAAACCACGATACAAAACTTTCACTATGAAAAAAATGAGATTACAAGCAATATATTAATATTTTTCCTTTGGATGTATAAAGAAAACCCTTTGCCCACACTTTTGGATAACTCCCATAACCCTATAATAGCCCTAGGGACCTCTATTTATAGTTTAGGCAACTTCCTTTCGCACCCTTGCGAAACCGCCTCAAATTTCCGCAGTCCACATCAAATCCGTAAAACGAATCTGCGTAACCTCAACTAGTCGAGTAGGCTGCTCGACTGGTCGAGCGCCTCAACCGGTCGAGCACCATGGACCTATGACTTTGAGTCGAGCCAACCCTTGACTGGTCGAGCGGCCCTGTCCGGATGTGGCTCCACATCTCAACACATATGACTTCAGCTGAGAATGACAAACCCAGACGGATTGGGGGTCGCAGGCACGGGGCTGCTACGGCTGCCTTAGGCCTCGTGATCAGGTTAGGGCCTTTGATTTCGTGGGAGTGCCTCAGTTTTTCCAATCTTTCTGGACGAACGGATTTAACTAAACACTCGGCTAACATGACCATTATCGCATTGCATTAGCTAGGTGTGGCGACTCAGCAGTTGAGGCCGCATGATGAGGAAGTGTTGGTCATTTGCGAAGCGAAGATGGGGTCGCTATGAGGGAGTGTTGGATGGCGAAGGCATGCATCATATCATAATAGCATGCATATGCATTAAGAAAAGTATCTAAGGATTGTATGAGTAACTTGATGTTAATGGAACCACTAAGTTAATCACTTACTCCCACTCTGGGACAGTGTTTTAAAACACTAACTAGACCCTATCTTAGATGCAGGTATCATATGGTCTGACACATGGATGAGGCGTCCATAGACTCAGAGGAGGAGCTCTGTTTGCTTGCCTCCAAGTGCAGAGGTTCGTAAGTAGTATCCCGTGAATACGGGGTCGATCCCACAGGGAGATGAATTGTGAGAAGAAAAAAATCAAACGCAAAATAAACTAAGTAATACAAATTAATCTGATGATTTGATTTTGGAATTTTTGAATGGATATAATTCAATTGAATAAAATAACACCCAAGCTTCAAAGTTCCACACATACGTTAATGTTCCAAAATCATGATGACTTGGATAACACAACTAGGATCTGAGCACTATGGTCAGCCTAGTCGGAAAATAAAATAGTTTAAGTATTTTAATAAATGATATAAAATATTAGAAAATTATGAATTTGCACCATTTACATATATTCTCAAGCGTCAGTGATTTTAAGTATTCAATATCTATAGGATAATGAATATCAAAGAAATATAACAGGTTGAGAACTTCTCCTATCTAGGAAATCTGATTGATCTAGGGTAAGCCTATCCATCAATGTAGATCTCATATGATGGAAACATATGGATCTCACAAGAGGATAAAAAACAAAACCTAAATAATAGATAACATGCATACACCATTTTTCTCATCATTAAAACAATCAATCATCATAATCTAAAGAAACATTAAACCCATGTGCTTTCCTTCTAGCTTGGGATAGAAGGAACTTAGAAAAACATAATTAAATTGCAGAAAATAAAAAGCAACAAGAAATAAAGAAAGAAAAAGCAAATAGAAAAGATCTTAAAAAAACAACTTATAAAGCTTTAATAAAACTAAAAACTCTTTAAAAACCCTAAACTTTGCTCTTGAATGCTTGAATAATGTTTTAGAATGCCCTAGGA
This sequence comes from Magnolia officinalis, assembly GCA_021015155.1. NCBI lineage: Eukaryota > Viridiplantae > Streptophyta > Magnoliopsida > Magnoliales > Magnoliaceae > Magnolia > Magnolia officinalis. The sequence goes on from JAJHSJ010001442.1 coordinate 45,759, forward strand.
AGCCCTATTATAAGTAGGGACCTCCAATTTTCGTACAAATTTGAAAAACCTAGAAATCGCATCAAATATACATATTTTTCCAAAAATAGACTTCTCGCTGCATAGTTCGTTTAAAAAAAACTTCCTGCTAAGCAGTTCCCAAAATAAACTTTACAGCTTCATAATACACTTTTTCAGGACGGATTTCAGGATTCTTCATTCAAATCTTCGATTCTCTCATTCTTCACTTGGTTTTCTTAGATCTTTGGCATGTGAATTCTTCAATCTTAGTCTCCTAAGATCAATCCCTTGCTTTGGTAATTATTGAGCATCAAAATCATGCTTTTAACACCATTTTTCAATCCAAAACTTAAATTCCCTTGCAACACATACATGAGTTAAATAGAATATTAAGCGGATCATGTTCATAAAAAACCAAGATATAAATGGAGAAAATTATG
>JAJHSJ010002813.1:0-28085 GCA_021015155.1 Magnolia officinalis
CGTGATTCGAATGAAACGCCCGTAACTCCCTCATTATAAGTCGGATTGGGTCCATTTTTAATTCATTGGAAAGGTCAGTCAGTGCTCTTCGAAATCCATTTGGAACCGTCGAATTCCGACACCGTTTGGGCCTCCAAAAGTAGGGCGCGAGCAAATCGTCCGGAATTTTTCGACCTCCCCTCTTCCCACATTGCGCTCATAACTCCCTCACCGGAGGTCGGATTTGGACGGTTTTTAGCTCTTTGGAAAGGTAACTGGACGGGCTATCAAACGAATCAGGACTTTTCTCATTCCGAGGCCGTCTGGTAGCCCGAATGAGCGCCAGAAGCCATCAATCGTCGTTTCTCGATCTCGGTCGTAAATCTTTCGAAATCGCGTGATGCGAATGAAACGCCCGTAACTCCCTCATTATAAGTCGGATTGGGTCCATTTTTAATTCAATTGGAAAGGTCAGTCAGTGCTCTTCGAAATCCATTTGGAACCGTCGAATTCCGACCGTTTGGGCCTTCAAAAGTAGGGCGCGAGCAAATCGTCCGGAATTTTTCTACCTCCCCTCTTCCACAAATGCGCTCATAACTCCCTCACCGAGGTCGGATTTGGACGGTTTTTAGCTCTTTGGAAAGGTAACTGGACGGGCTATCAAAACGAATCAGGACTTTTCTCATTCCGAGGCCGTCTGGTAGCCCGAATGAGCGCCAAAGCCATCAATCGTCGTTTCTCGATCTCGGTCGTAAATCTTTCGAAATCGCGTGATTCGAATGAAACGCCCGTAACTCCCTCATTATAAGTCGGATTGGGTCCATTTTAATTCATTGGAAGGTCAGTCAGTGCTCTTCGAAATCCATTTGAACCGTCGAATTCCGACACCGTTTGGCCTCCAAAAGTGGGCGCGAGCAAATCGTCCGAATTTTTCTGACCTCCCCTCTTCCCACAATGCGCTCATAACTCCCTCACCGAGGTCGGATTTGGACGGTTTTTAGCTCTTTTGGAAAGGTAACTGGACGGGCTATCAAAACGAATCAGGACTTTTCTCATTCCGAGGCCGTCTGGTAGCCCGAATGAGCGCCAGAAGCCATCAATCGTCGTTTCTCGATCTCGGTCGTAATCTTTCAAATCGCGTGATTCGAATGAAACGCCCGTAACTCCCTCATTATAAGTCGGATTGGGTCCATTTTTAATTCAATTGAAAGGTCAGTCAGTGCTCTTCGAAATCCATTTGGAACCGTCGAATTCCGACACCGTTTGGGCCTCCAAAAGTAGGGCGCGAGCAAATCGTCCGAATTTTTCTGACCTCCCCTCTTCCCACAAATGCGCTCATAACTCCCTCACCGGAGGTCGGATTTGGACGGTTTTTAGCTCTTTGGAAAGGTAACTGGACGGGCTATCAAAACGAATCAGGACATTTCTCATTCCGAGGCCGTCTGGTAGCCCGAATGAGCGCCAGAATCCATCAATCGTCGTTTCTCGATCTCGGTCGTAATCTTTCGAAATCGCGTGATTCGAATGAAACGCCCGTAACTCCCTCATTATAAGTCGGATTGGGTCCATTTTTAATTCAATTGAAAGGTCAGTCAGTGCTCTTCGAAATCCATTTGGAACCGTCGAATTCTGACACCGTTTGGGCCTTCAAAAGTAGGGCGCGAGCAAATCGTCCGGAATTTTTCTAACCTCCCCTCTTCCCACAAATGCGCTCATAACTCCCTCACCGGAGGTCGGATTTGGACGGTTTTTAGCTCTTTGGAAAGGTAACTGGACGGGCTATCAAAACGAATCAGGACTTTTCTCATTCCGAGGCCGTCTGGTAGCCCGAATGAGCGCCAGAAGCCATCAATCGTCGTTTCTCGATCTCGTAAATCTTTCGAAATCGCGTGATGCGAATGAAACGCCCGTAACTCCCTCATTATAAGTCGGATTGGGTCCATTTTTAATTCATTGGAAAGGTCAGTCAGTGCTCTTCGAAATCCATTTGGAACCGTCGAATTCCGACACCGTTTGGCCTTCCAAAGTAGGGGCGCGAGCAAATCGTCCGGAATTTTTCTCACCTCCCCTCTTCCCACAAATGCGCTCATAACTCCCTCACCGGAGGTCGGATTTGGACGGTTTTTAGCTCTTTGGAAAGGTAACTGGACGGGCTATCAAAACGAATCATGACTTTTCTCATTCCGAGGCCGTCTGGTAGCCCGAATGAGCGACAGAAGCCTTCAATCGTCGTTTCTCGATCTCGGTCGTAAATCTTTCGAAATCGCGTGATTCGAATGAAACGCCCGTAACTCCCTCATTATAAGTCGGATTGGGTCCATTTTTAATTCATTGGAAAGGTCAGTCAGTGCTCTTCGAAATCCATTTGGAACCGTCGAATTCCGACACCGTTTGGGCCTCCAAAAGTGGGGCGCGATCAAATCGTCCGGAATTTTTCTGACCTCCCCTCTTCCCACAAATGCGCTCATAACTCCCTCACCGGAGGTCAGATTTGGACGGTTTTTAGCTCGTTGGAAAGGTAACTGGACGGGCTATCAAAACGAATCAGGACTTTCTCATTCCGAGGCCGTCTGGTAGCCCGAATGAGCGCCAGAAGCCATCAATCGTCGTTTCTCGATCTCGGTCGTAAATCTTTCGAAATCGCGTGATTCGAATGAAACGCCCGTAACTCCCTCATTATAAGTCGGATTGGGTCCATTTTTAATTCATTGGAAAGGTCAGTCAGTGCTCTTCGAAATCCATTTGGAACCGTCGAATTCCGACACCGTTTGGGCCTCCAAAAGAAGGGCGCGAGCAAATCGTCCGGAATTTTTCTGACCTCCCCTCTTCCCACAATGCGCTCATAACTCCCTCACCGGAGGTCAGATTTGGACGGTTTTTAGCTCTTTGGAAAGGTAACTGGATGGGCTATCAAAACGAATCAGGACTTTTCTCATTCCGAGGCCGTCTGGTAGCCCGAATGAGCGCCAGAAGCCACAATCGTCGTTTCTCGATCTCGGTCGTAAATCTTTCGAAATCGCGTGATGCGAATGAAACGCCCGTAACTCCCTCATTATAAGTCGGATTGGGTCCATTTTTAATTCATTGGAAAGGTCAGTCAGTGCTCTTCGAAATCCATTTGGAACCGTCGAATTCCGACACCGTTTGGGCCTCCAAAAGTAGGGCGCGAGCAAATCGTCCGGAATTTTTCCGACCTCCCCTCTTCCCACAAATGCGCTCATAACTCCCTCACCGGAGGTCGATTTGGACGGTTTTTAGCTCTTTGGAAAGGTAACTGGACGGCTATCAAAACGAATCAGGACTTTTCTCATTCCGAGGCCGTCTGGTAGCCCGAATGAGCGCCAGAAGCCTTCGAATCGTCGTTTCTCGATCTCGGTCGTAAATCTTTCGAAATCGCGTGATGCGAATGAAACGCCCGTAACTCCCTCATTATATGTCGGATTGGGTCCATTTTTAATTCATTGGAAAGGTCAGTCAGTGCTCTTCGAAATCCATTTGGAACCGTCGAATTCTGACACCGTTTGGGCCTCCAAAAGTAGGGCGCGAGCAAATCGTCCAAAATTTTTCTGACCTCCCCTCTTCCCACAAATGTGCTCATAACTCCCTCACCGGAGGTCGGATTTGGACGGTTTTTAGCTCTTTGGAAAGGTAACTGGACAGGCTTTCAAAACGAATCAGGACTTTTCTCATTCTGAGGCCGTCTGGTAGCCCGAATGAGTGATAGAAGCCATCAATAGTCGTTTCCCGATCTCGGTCGTAAATCTTTTGAAATCGCGTGATTCGAATGAAACGCCTGTAACTCCCTCATTATAAGTCGGATTAGGTCCATTTTTAATTCATTGGAAAGGTCAGTCAGTGCTCTTCGAAATCCATTTGGAACCGTCGAATTCCGACACCGTTTGGGCCTCCAAAAGTAGGGCGCGATCAGATCGTCCGGAATTTTTCCGACCTCCCCTCTTCCCACAAATGCGATCATAACTCCCTCACCGGAGGTCGGATTTGGACGGTTTTTAGCTCTTTGGAAAGGTAACTGGACGGGCTATCAAAACGAATCAGGACTTTCTCATTCCGAGGCCGTCTGGTAGCCCGAATGAGCGCCAGAATCCATCAATCGTCGTTTCTCGATCTCGGTCGTAATCTTTCGAAATCGCGTGATTCGAATGAAACGCCCGTAACTCCCTCATTATAAGTCGGATTGGGTCCATTTTTAATTCATGGAAAGGTCAGTCAGTGCTCTTCGAAATCCATTTGGAACCGTCGAATTCCGACACCGTTTGGGCCTCAAAAGTAGGGCGCGAGCAAATCGTCCGGAATTTTTCTGACCTCCCCTCTTCCCACAAATGCGCTCATAACTCCCTCACCGGAGGTCGATTTGGACGGTTTTTAGCTCTTTGGAAAGGTAACTGGACGGGCTATCAAAACGAATCAGGACTTTTCTCATTCCGAGGCCGTCTGGTAGCCCGAATGAGCGCCAGAAGCCATCAATCGTCGTTTCTCGATCTCGGTCGTAAATCTTTCGAAATCGCGTGATTCGAATGAAACGCCCGTAACTCCCTCATTATAAGTCGGATTGGGTCCATTTTTAATTCATTGGAAAGGTCAGTCAGTGCTCTTCGAAATCCATTTGGAACCGTCGAATTCCGACACCGTTTGGGCCTCCAAAAGTAGGGGCGAGCAAATCGTCCGAATTTTTCTGACCCCCCTCTTCCCACAAATGCGCTCATAACTCCCTCACCGGAGGTCGATTTGGACGGTTTTTAGCTCTTTGGAAAGGTAACTGGACGGGCTATCAAAACGAATCAGGACTTTTCTCATTCCGAGGCCGTCTGGTAGCCCGAATGAGCGCCAGAAGCCATCAATCGTCGTTTCTCGATCTCGGTCGTAATCTTTCGAAATCGCGTGATTCGAATGAAACGCCCGTAACTCCCTCATTATAAGTCGGATTGGGTCCATTTTTAATTCATTGGAAAGGTCAGTCAGTGCTCTTCGAAATCCATTTGGAACCGTCGAATTCCGACACCGTTTGGGCCTCCAAAAGTAGGGCGCGAGCAAATCGTCCGAATTTTTCGACCTCCCCTCTTCCCACAAATGCGCTCATAACTCCCTCACCGGAGGTCGATTTGGACGGCTTTTAGCTCGTTGGAAAGGTAACTGGACGGGCTTTCAAAACGAATCAGGACTTTTCTCATTCCAAGGCCGTCTGGTAGCCCGAATGAGCGTCAGAATCCATCAATCGTCGTTTCTCGATCTCTGTCGTAAATCTTTCGAAATTGCAAGATACGAATGAAACTCCCGTAACTCCCTCATTATAAGTTGTATTGGGTCCATTTTCAATTCATTGGAAAGGTCAGTCGGTGCTCTTCGAAATCCATTTGGAACCGTCGAATTCCGACACCGTTTGGGCCTCCAAAAGTTGGGCGCGAGCAAATCGTCCAGAATTTTTCTGACCACCCCTCTTCCCATAAATGTGCTCATAACTCCCTCACCGGAGGTCGGATTTGGACGGTTTTTAGGTCTTTGGAAAGGTAACTGGACGGGCTTTCAAAACGAATCATGACTTTTCTCATTCCGAGGCCGTCTGGTTGCCCGAATGAGCGCCAGAAGCCATCAATCGTCGTTTCTCGATCTCGGTCGTAAATCTTTCGAAATCGCGTGATTCGAATGAAACGCCCGTAACTCCCTCATTACAAGTCGGATTGGGTCCATTTTTAATTCATTGGAAAGGTCAGTCAGTGCTCTTCGAAATTCATTTGGAACCGTCAAATTTGACACCGTTTGTGCCTCCAAAAGTGGGGCACGAGCAAATCGTCCGGAATTTTTCCGACCGCCCCTCTTCCCACAAATGCGCTCATAACTCCCTCACCGGAGGTCGGATTTGGACGGTTTTTAGCTCTTTGGAAAGGTAACTGGACGGGCTATCAAAACGAATCAGGACTTTTCTCATTCCGAGGCCGTCTGGTAGCCCGAATGAGCGCCAGAAGCCATCAATCGTCGTTTCTCGATCTCGGTCGTAAATCTTTCAAAATCGCGTGATGCGAATGAAACGCCCGTAACTCCCTCATTATAAGTCGGATTGGGTCCATTTTAAATTCATTGGAAAGGTCAGTCAGTTCTCTTCGAAATCCATTTGGAACCGTCGAATTCTGACACCGTTTGGGCCTTCAAAAGTAGGGCGCGAGCAAATCATCCGGAATTTTTCTGACCTCCCCTCTTCCCACAAATGCCCACATAACTCCCTCACCGGAGGTCGGATGTGGACGGTTTTTAGCTCGTTGGAAAGGTAACTGGACGAGCTTTCAAAACAAATCTTGACTTTTCTCATTCCGAAACTGTCCAGAAGCCTTCAATCGTCGTTTCTCGATCTCGGTCGTAAATCTTTCGAAATCGCGCGATGCGAATGAAACGCCCATAACTCCCTCATTATAAGTCGGATTGGGTCCATTTTTAATTCATTGGAAAGGTCAGTCAGTGCTCTTCGAAATCCATTTGGAACCGTCGAATTCCGAAACCGTTTAGGCCTCCAAAAGAAGGGCGCGAGCAAATCGTCCGGAATTTTTCCGACCTCCCATCTTCCCACAATTGCGCTCATAACTCCCTCACCGGAGGTCAGATTTGGACGGTTTTTAGCTCTTTGGAAAGGTAACTGGATGGGCTATCAAAACGAATCAGGACTTTTCTCATTCCGAGGACGTCTGGTAGCCCGAAAGAGCGCCAGAATCCATCAATCGTCGTTTCTCGATCTCGGTCGTAAATCTTTCGAAATCGCGTGATTCGAATGAAACGCCCGTAACTCCCTCATTATAAGTCGGATTGGGTTCATTTTTAATTCATTGGAAAGGTCAGTCAGTGCTCTTCGAAATCCATTTGGAACTATCGAATTCCGATACCGTTGGGCCTCCAAAAGTAGGGCGCGAAGAAATCATCCAGAATTTTTCTGACCTCCCCTCTTCCCACAAATGCGCTCATAACTCCCTCACCGGAGGTCAGATTTGGACGGTTTTTAGCTCTTTGGAAAGGTAACTGGATGGGCTATCAAAACGAATCAGGACTTTTCTCATTCCGAGGCCGTCTGGTAGCCCGAAAGAGCGCCAGAAGCCACCAATCGTCGTTTCTCGATCTCGGTCGTAAATCTTTCAAAATCGCGTGATTCGAATGAAACGCCCGTAACTCCCTCATTATAAGTCGGATTGGGTCCATTTTTAATTCATTGGAAAGGTCAGTCAGTGCTCTTCGAAATCCATTTGGAACCGTCGAATTCCGACACCGTTTGGGCCTCCAAAAATAGGGCGCGAGCAAATCATCCGGAATTTTTCCGACCTCCCATCTTCCCACAAATGCGCTCATAACTCCCTCACCGGAGGTCAGATTTGGACGGTTTTTAGCTCTTTGGAAAGGTAACTGGATGAGCTATCAAAACGAATCAGGACTTTTCTCATTCCGAGGCCGTCTGGTAGCCCGAAAGAGCGCCATAAGCCACCAATCGTCGTTTCTCGATCTCGGTCGTAAATCTTTCGAAATCGCGTGATGCGAATGAAACGCCCGTAACTCCCTCATTATAAGTCGGATTGGGTCCATTTTTAATTCATTGGAAAGGTCAGTCAGTTCTCTTTGAAATCCATTTGGAACCGTCGAATTCCGACACCGTTTGGCCTTCAAAAGTAGGGCGCGAGCAAATCATCCAGAATTTTTCCGACCTCCCCTCTTCCCACAAATGCCCACGTAACTCCCTCACCGGAGGTCAGATTTGGACGGTTCTTAGCTCGTTGGAAAGGTAACTGGACGGGCTATCAAAACGAATCAGGACTTTTCTCATTCCGAGGCCGTCTGGTAGCCCGAATGAGCGCCAGAAGCCATCAATCGTCGTTTCTCGATCTCGGTCGTAAATCTTTCGAAATCGCGTGATGCGAATGAAACGCCCGTAACTCCCTCATTATAAGTCGGATTGGGTCCATTTTTAATTCATTGGAAAGGTCAGTCAGTGCTCTTCGAAATCCATTTGGAACCGTCGAATTCCGACACCGTTTGGGCCTCCAAAAGTAGGGCGCGAGCAAATCGTCCGGAATTTTTCCGACCTCCCCTCTTCCCACAAATGCGCTCATAACTCCCTCACCGGAGGTCGGATTTGGACGGTTTTTAGCTCTTTGGAAAGGTAACTGGATGGGCTATCAAAACGAATCAGGACATTTTCTCATTCCGAGGCCGTCTGGTAGCCCGAATGAGCGCCAGAATCCATCAATCGTCGTTTCTCGATCTCGGTCGTAATCTTTCGAAATCGCGTGATGCGAATGAAACGCCCGTAACTCCCTCATTATAAGTCGGATTGGGTCCATTTTTAATTCATTGGAAAGGTCAGTCAGTGCTCTTCGAAATCCATTTGGAACCGTCGAATTCCGACACCGTTTGAGCCTTCAAAAGTAGGGCGCGAGCAAATCGTCCGGAATTTTTCTAACCTCCCCTCTTCCCACAAATGCGCTCATAAGTCCCTCACCGGAGGTTGGATTTGGACGGTTTTTAGCTCTTTGGAAAGGTAACTGGATGGGCTATCAAAACGAATCAAGACATTTCTCATTCCGAGGCCGTCTGGTAGCCCGAATGAGCGCCAGAATCCATCAATCGTCGTTTCTCGATCTCGGTCGTAAATCTTTCGAAATCGCGTGATGCGAATGAAACGCCCGTAACTCTCTCATTATAAGTCGGATTGGGTCCATTTTTAATTCAATGGAAAGGTCAGTCAGTGCTCTTCAAAATCCATTTGGAACTGTCGAATTCTGACACTGTTTGGGCCTTCAAAAGTAGGGCGCGAGCAAATCGTCCGAAATTTTTCTTACCTCCCCTCTTCCCACAAATGCGCTCCTAACTCCCTCACCAGAGGTCAGATTTGAACGGTTTTTAGCTCGTTGGAAAGGTAACTGGACGGGCTTTCAAAACGAATTAGGACTTTTCTCATTCTGAGGCCGTCTGGTAGCCTGAATGAGCGCCATAAGCCATCAATCGTCGTTTCTCGATCTCGGTCGTAATTCTTTCAAAACCGCGTGATTCGAATGAAATGCCCGTAACTCCCTCATTATAAGTCATATTTGGTCCATTTTTAATTCATTGGAAAGGGCAGTCAGTGCTCTTCGAAATCCATTTGGAACCGTCGAATTCCGACACCGTTTAGCCCTCCAAAAGTGGGCGCGATCAAATCGTCCGAAATTTTTTGACCTCCCCTCTTCCCACAAATGCGCTGATAAGTCCCTCACCGGAGGTAAGATTTGGACGGTTTTTAGCTCGTTGGAAAGGTAACTGGACGGGCTTTCAAAACGAATTAGGACATTTCTCATCCGAGGCCGTCTGGTAGCCCGAATGAGCGCCATAATCCATCAATCGTCGTTTCTCTATCTCGGTCGTAATTCTTTCGAAATCGCGTGATTCGAATAAAATGCCCGTAACTCCCTCATTATAAGTCGGATTGGGTCCATTTTTAATTCAATAGAAAGGTCAGTCAGTGCTCTTTGAAATCCATTTGGAACCGTCCAATTCCGACACCGTTTGGGCCTCCAAAAGTGGGGCGCGAGCAAATCGTGCAGAATTTTTCTTACCTCCCCTCTCCCCACAAATGCCCTGATAACTCCCTCACCAGAGGTCGGAATTGGACGGTTTTTAGCTTGTTGGAAAGGTAACTGGACGGGCTATCAAAACGAATCAGGACATTTCTCATTCCGAGGCCGTCTGGTAGCCCGAATGAGCGCCAGAATCCATCAATCGTCGTTTCTCGATCTCGGTCGTCAATCTTTCGAAATCGCGTGATTCGAATGAAACGCCCGTAACTCCCTCATTATATGTCGGATTGGGTCCATTTTTAATTCAATGGAAAGGTCAGTCAGTGCTCTTCAAAATCCAATTGGAACCGTCGAATTCTGACACCGTTTGGGCCTTCAAAAGTAGGGCGCGAGCAAATCATCCGGAATTTTTCTAACGACCCCTCTTCCCACAAATGCGCTCATAACTCCCTCACCGGAGGTCGGATTTGGACGGTTTTTAGTTCTTTGGAAAGGTAACTGGACGGGCTATCAAAACAAATCAGAACTTTTCTCATTCCGAGGCCGTCTGGTAGCCCGAATGAGCGCCAGAAGCCTTCGATCGTCGTTTCACGATCTTGGTCGTAAATCTTTCCAAATCGTGTGATGCGAATGAAACGCCCGTAACTCCCTCATTATAAGTCGGATTGGGTCCATTTTTAATTCATTGGAAAGGTCAGTCAGTGCTCTTCGAAATCCATTTGGAACCGTCGAATTCCGACACTATTTGGTCCTTCAAAAGTAGGGGGCGTGCAAATCATCCGGAATTTTTCTCACGACCCCTCTTCCCACAAATGCGCTCATAACTCCCTCACCGGAGGTCGGATTTGGACGGTTTTTAGCTCTCTGGAAAGGTAACTGGACAAGCTATCAAAACGAATCAGAACTTTTCTCATTCCGAGGCCGTTTGGTAGCCCGAATGAGCGCCAAAAGCCATCAATCGTCGTTTCTCGATCTCGTCGTAAATCTTTCGAAATCGCGTGATATGAAAGAAACGCCCGTAACTCCCTCATTATAAGTCGGATTGGGTCCATTTTTAATTCATTGGAAAGGTCAGTCAGTGCTCTTCGAAATCCATTTGGAACCGTCGAATTCCGAAACCGTTTAGGCCTCCAAAAGAAGGGCGCGAGCAAATCGTCCGGAATTATTTCGACCTCCCATCTTCCCACAATTGCGCTCATAACTCCCTCACCGGAGGTCAGATTTGGACGGTTTTTAGCTCTTTGGAAAGGTAACTGGATGGGCTATCAAAACGAATCAGGACTTTTCTCATTCCGAGGCCGTCTGGTAGCCCGAAAGAGCGCCAGAAGCCACCAATCGTCGTTTCTCGATCTCGGTCGTAAATCTTTCAAAATCGCGTGATTCGAAAGAAACGCCCGTAACTCCCTCATTATAAGTCGGATTGGGTCCATTTTTAATTCATTGGAAAGGTTAGTCAGTGCTCTTCGAAATCCATTTAGAACCGTCAAATTCCGACACCGTTTGGGCCTCCAAAAGAGGGGCGTGAGCAAATCATTCAGAATTTTTCTGACCTCCCCTCTTCCCACAAATGCGCTCATAACTCCCTCACCGGAGGTCAGATTTGGACGGTTTTTAGCTCTTTGGAAAGGTAACTGGATGGGCTATCAAAACGAATCAGGACTTTTCTCATTCCGAGGCCGTCTGGTAGCCCGAAAGAGCGCCAGAAGCCACCAATCGTCGTTTCTCGATCTCGGTCGTAAATCTTTCAAAATCGCGTGATTCGAATGAAACGCCCGTAACTCCCTCATTATAAGTCGGATTGGGTCCATTTTTAATTCATTGGAAAGGTTAGTCAGTGCTCTTCGAAATCCATTTGGAACCGTCGAATTCCGAAACCGTTTAGGCCTCCAAAAGAAGGGCGCGAGGAAATCGTCCGGAATTATTCCGACCTCCCATCTTCCCACAATTGCGCTCATAACTCCCTCACCGGAGGTCAGATTTGGACGGTTTTTAGCTCTTTGGAAAGGTAACTGGATGAGCTATCAAAACGAATGGGACTTTTCTCATTCCGAGGCCGTCTGGTAGCCCGAAAGAGCGCCAGAAGCCACCAATCGTCGTTTCTCGATCTCGGTCGTAAATCTTTCGAAATCGCGTGATGCGAATGAAACGCCCATAACTGCCTCATTATAAGTCGGATTGGGTCCAATTTTAATTCATTGGAAAGGTCAGTCAGTGCTCTTCGAAATCCAGTTGGAACCATCGAATTCCGACACCGTTTGGGCCTTCAAAAGTAGGGCGTGAGCAAATCGTCCGGACTTTTTCCGACCTCCCCTCTTCCAACAAATGCGCTCATAACTCCCTCACCAGAGGTCGGATTTGGATGGTTTTTATCTCTTTGGAAAGGTAACTGGACGAGCTATCAAAATGAATCAGGACTTTTTTCATTCCAAGGCCGTCTGGTAGCCCGAATGTGCGCCAGAAGCCTTCGATCGTCGTTTCTCGATCTCGGTCGTAAATCTTACAAAATCGCGTGATGCGAATGAAACGCCCGGAACTCCCTCATTATAAGTCGGATTGGGTCCATTTTTAATTCATTGGAAAGGTCAGTCAGTGCTCTTCGAAATCCATTTAGAACCGTCGAATTCCGACACCGTTTGGGCCTCCAAAAATAGGACGCGAGCAAATCATCCGGAATTTTTCCGACCTCCCCTCTTCCCACAAATGCGGTCATAACTCCCTCACCGGAGGTCGGATTTGGACGATTTTTAGCTCTTTGGAAAGGTAACTGGATGGGCTATCAAAACGAATCAGGACATTTCTCATTCCGAGGCCGTCTGGTAGCCCGAATGAGCGCCAGAATCCATCAATCGTCGTTTCTCGATCTCGGTCGTCAATCTTTCGAAATCGCGTGATGCGAATGAAACGCCCGTAACTCTCTCATTATAAGTCGGATTGGGTCCATTTTTAATTCAATGGAAAGGTCAGTCAGTGCTCTTCGAAATCCATTTGGAACCGTCGAATTCCGACACCGTTTGGGCCTTCAAAAGTAGGGCGCGAGCAAATCGTCCGGAATTTTACTAACCTCCCCTCTTCCCACAAATGCGCTCATAACTCCCTCACCGGTGGTTGGATTTGGACGGTTTTTAGCTCTTTGGAAAGGTAACTGGACGGGCTATCAAAACGAATCAGGACTTTTCTCATTCCGAGGCCGTCTGGTAGCCCGAATGAGCGCCAGAATCCATCAATCGTCGTTTCTCGATCTCCGTCGTAAATCTTTCGAAATCGCGTGATGCGAATGAAACGCCCGTAACTCTCTCATTATAAGTCGGATTGGGTCCATTTTTAATTCAATGGAAAGGTCAGTCAGTACTCTTCGAAATCCATTTGGAACTGTCGAATTCTGACACCGTTTGGGCCTTCAAAAGTAGGGCGCGAGCAAATCGTCCGAAAATTTTCTGACCTCCCCTTTTTCCACAAATGCGCTCCTAACTCCCTCACCAGAGGTCAGATTTGAACGGTTTTTAGCTCGTTGGAAAGGTAACTGGACGGGCTTTCAAAACGAATTAGGACTTTTCTCATTCTGAGGCCGTCTGGTAGCCCGAATGAGCGCCATAAGCCATCAATCGTCGTTTCTCGATCTCGGTCGTAATTCTTTCAAAATCGCGTGATTCGAATGAAATGCCCGTAACTCCCTCATTATAAGTCATATTTGGTCCATTTTTAATTCATTGGAAAGGGCAGTCAGTGCTCTTCGAAATCCATTTGGAACCGTCGAATTCCGACACCGTTTAGCCCTCCAAAAGTGGGGCGCGATCAAATCGTCCGAAATTTTTTTGACCTCCCCTCTTCCCACAAATGCGCTGATAAGTCCCTCACCGGAGGTAAGATTTGGACGGTTTTTAGCTCGTTGGAAAGGTAACTGGACGGGCTTTCAAAACGAATTAGGACATTTCTCAGTCCGAGGCCGTCTGGTAGCCCGAATGAGCGCCATAATCCATCAATCGTCGTTTCTCTATCTCGGTCGTAATTCTTTCGAAATCGCGTGATTCGAATAAAATGCCCGTAACTCCCTCATTATAAGTCGGATTGGGTCCATTTTTAATTCAATAGAAAGGTCAGTCAGTGCTCTTTGAAATCCATTTGGAACCGTCCAATTCCGACACCGTTTGGGCCTCCAAAAGTGGGGCGCGAGCAAATCGTGCAGAATTTTTCTTACCTCCCCTCTCCCCACAAATGCCCTGATAACTCCCTCACCAGAGGTCGGAATTGGACGGTTTTTAGCTTGTTGGAAAGGTAACTGGACGGGCTATCAAAACGAATCAGGACATTTCTCATTCCGAGGCCGTCTGGTAGCCCGAATGAGCGCCAGAATCCATCAATCGTCGTTTCTCGATCTCGGTCGTCAATCTTTCGAAATCGCGTGATTCGAATGAAACGCCCGTAACTCCCTCATTATATGTCGGATTGGGTCCATTTTTAATTCAATGGAAAGGTCAGTCAGTGCTCTTCAAAATCCAATTGGAACCGTCGAATTCTGACACCGTTTGGGCCTTCAAAAGTAGGGCGCGAGCAAATCATCCGGAATTTTTCTAACGACCCCTCTTCCCACAAATGCGCTCATAACTCCCTCACCGGAGGTCGGATTTGGACGGTTTTTAGTTCTTTGGAAAGGTAACTGGACGGGCTATCAAAACAAATCAGAACTTTTCTCATTCCGAGGCCGTCTGGTAGCCCGAATGAGCGCCAGAAGCCTTCGATCGTCGTTTCACGATCTTGGTCGTAAATCTTTCCAAATCGTGTGATGCGAATGAAACGCCCGTAACTCCCTCATTATAAGTCGGATTGGGTCCATTTTTAATTCATTGGAAAGGTCAGTCAGTGCTCTTCGAAATCCATTTGGAACCGTCGAATTCCGACACTATTTGGTCCTTCAAAAGTAGGGGGCGTGCAAATCATCCGGAATTTTTCTCACGACCCCTCTTCCCACAAATGCGCTCATAACTCCCTCACCGGAGGTCGGATTTGGACGGTTTTTAGCTCTCTGGAAAGGTAACTGGACAAGCTATCAAAACGAATCAGAACTTTTCTCATTCCGAGGCCGTTTGGTAGCCCGAATGAGCGCCAAAAGCCATCAATCGTCGTTTCTCGATCTCGTCGTAAATCTTTCGAAATCGCGTGATATGAAAGAAACGCCCGTAACTCCCTCATTATAAGTCGGATTGGGTCCATTTTTAATTCATTGGAAAGGTCAGTCAGTGCTCTTCGAAATCCATTTGGAACCGTCGAATTCCGAAACCGTTTAGGCCTCCAAAAGAAGGGCGCGAGCAAATCGTCCGGAATTATTTCGACCTCCCATCTTCCCACAATTGCGCTCATAACTCCCTCACCGGAGGTCAGATTTGGACGGTTTTTAGCTCTTTGGAAAGGTAACTGGATGGGCTATCAAAACGAATCAGGACTTTTCTCATTCCGAGGCCGTCTGGTAGCCCGAAAGAGCGCCAGAAGCCACCAATCGTCGTTTCTCGATCTCGGTCGTAAATCTTTCAAAATCGCGTGATTCGAAAGAAACGCCCGTAACTCCCTCATTATAAGTCGGATTGGGTCCATTTTTAATTCATTGGAAAGGTTAGTCAGTGCTCTTCGAAATCCATTTAGAACCGTCAATTCCGACACCGTTTGGGCCTCCAAAAGAGGGGCGTGAGCAAATCATTCAGAATTTTTCTGACCTCCCCTCTTCCCACAAATGCGCTCATAACTCCCTCACCGGAGGTCAGATTTGGACGGTTTTTAGCTCTTTGGAAAGGTAACTGGATGGGCTATCAAAACGAATCAGGACTTTTCTCATTCCGAGGCCGTCTGGTAGCCCGAAAGAGCGCCAGAAGCCACCAATCGTCGTTTCTCGATCTCGGTCGTAAATCTTTCAAAATCGCGTGATTCGAATGAAACGCCCGTAACTCCCTCATTATAAGTCGGATTGGGTCCATTTTTAATTCATTGGAAAGGTTAGTCAGTGCTCTTCGAAATCCATTTGGAACCGTCGAATTCCGAAACCGTTTAGGCCTCCAAAAGAAGGGCGCGAGGAAATCGTCCGGAATTATTCCGACCTCCCATCTTCCCACAATTGCGCTCATAACTCCCTCACCGGAGGTCAGATTTGGACGGTTTTTAGCTCTTTGGAAAGGTAACTGGATGAGCTATCAAAACGAATCAGGACTTTTCTCATTCCGAGGCCGTCTGGTAGCCCGAAAGAGCGCCAGAAGCCACCAATCGTCGTTTCTCGATCTCGGTCGTAAATCTTTCGAAATCGCGTGATGCGAATGAAACGCCCATAACTGCCTCATTATAAGTCGGATTGGGTCCAATTTTAATTCATTGGAAAGGTCAGTCAGTGCTCTTCGAAATCCAGTTGGAACCATCGAATTCCGACACCGTTTGGGCCTTCAAAAGTAGGGCGTGAGCAAATCGTCCGGACTTTTTCCGACCTCCCCTCTTCCAACAAATGCGCTCATAACTCCCTCACCAGAGGTCGGATTTGGATGGTTTTTATCTCTTTGGAAAGGTAACTGGACGAGCTATCAAAATGAATCAGGACTTTTTTCATTCCAAGGCCGTCTGGTAGCCCGAATGTGCGCCAGAAGCCTTCGATCGTCGTTTCTCGATCTCGGTCGTAAATCTTACAAAATCGCGTGATGCGAATGAAACGCCCGGAACTCCCTCATTATAAGTCGGATTGGGTCCATTTTTAATTCATTGGAAAGGTCAGTCAGTGCTCTTCGAAATCCATTTAGAACCGTCGAATTCCGACACCGTTTGGGCCTCCAAAAATAGGACGCGAGCAAATCATCCGGAATTTTTCCGACCTCCCCTCTTCCCACAAATGCGGTCATAACTCCCTCACCGGAGGTCGGATTTGGACGATTTTTAGCTCTTTGGAAAGGTAACTGGATGGGCTATCAAAACGAATCAGGACATTTCTCATTCCGAGGCCGTCTGGTAGCCCGAATGAGCGCCAGAATCCATCAATCGTCGTTTCTCGATCTCGGTCGTCAATCTTTCGAAATCGCGTGATGCGAATGAAACGCCCGTAACTCTCTCATTATAAGTCGGATTGGGTCCATTTTTAATTCAATGGAAAGGTCAGTCAGTGCTCTTCGAAATCCATTTGGAACCGTCGAATTCCGACACCGTTTGGGCCTTCAAAAGTAGGGCGCGAGCAAATCGTCCGGAATTTTACTAACCTCCCCTCTTCCCACAAATGCGCTCATAACTCCCTCACCGGTGGTTGGATTTGGACGGTTTTTAGCTCTTTGGAAAGGTAACTGGACGGGCTATCAAAACGAATCAGGACTTTTCTCATTCCGAGGCCGTCTGGTAGCCCGAATGAGCGCCAGAATCCATCAATCGTCGTTTCTCGATCTCCGTCGTAAATCTTTCGAAATCGCGTGATGCGAATGAAACGCCCGTAACTCTCTCATTATAAGTCGGATTGGGTCCATTTTTAATTCAATGGAAAGGTCAGTCAGTACTCTTCGAAATCCATTTGGAACTGTCGAATTCTGACACCGTTTGGGCCTTCAAAAGTAGGGCGCGAGCAAATCGTCCGAAAATTTTCTGACCTCCCCTTTTTCCCACAAATGCGCTCCTAACTCCCTCACCAGAGGTCAGATTTGAACGGTTTTTAGCTCGTTGGAAAGGTAACTGGACGGGCTTTCAAAACGAATTAGGACTTTTCTCATTCTGAGGCCGTCTGGTAGCCCGAATGAGCGCCATAAGCCATCAATCGTCGTTTCTCGATCTCGGTCGTAATTCTTTCAAAATCGCGTGATTCGAATGAAATGCCCGTAACTCCCTCATTATAAGTCATATTTGGTCCATTTTTAATTCATTGGAAAGGGCAGTCAGTGCTCTTCGAAATCCATTTGGAACCGTCGAATTCCGACACCGTTTAGCCCTCCAAAAGTGGGGCGCGATCAAATCGTCCGAAATTGATTTTTCCTCCCCTCTTCCCACAAATGCGCTGATAAGTCCCTCACCGGAGGTAAGATTTGGACGGTTTTTAGCTCGTTGGAAAGGTAACTGGACGGGCTTCAAAACGAATTAGGACATTTCTCAGTCCGAGGCCGTCTGGTAGCCCGAATGAGCGCCATAATCCATCAATCGTCGTTTCTCTATCTCGGTCGTAATTCTTTCGAAATCGCGTGATTCGAATAAAATGCCCGTAACTCCCTCATTATAAGTCGGATTGGGTCCATTTTTAATTCAATAGAAAGGTCAGTCAGTGCTCTTTGAAATCCATTTGGAACCGTCCAATTCCGACACCGTTTGGGCCTCCAAAAGTGGGGCGCGAGCAAATCGTGCAGAATTTTTCTTACCTCCCCTCTCCCCACAAATGCCCTGATAACTCCCTCACCAGAGGTCGGAATTGGACGGTTTTTAGCTTGTTGGAAAGGTAACTGGACGGGCTATCAAAACGAATCAGGACATTTCTCATTCCGAGGCCGTCTGGTAGCCCGAATGAGCGCCAGAATCCATCAATCGTCGTTTCTCGATCTCGGTCGTCAATCTTTCGAAATCGCGTGATTCGAATGAAACGCCCGTAACTCCCTCATTATATGTCGGATTGGGTCCATTTTTAATTCAATGGAAAGGTCAGTCAGTGCTCTTCAAATCCAATTGGAACCGTCGAATTCTGACACCGTTTGGCCTTCAAAAGTAGGGCGCGAGCAAATCATCCGGAATTTTTCTAACGACCCCTCTTCCCACAAATGCGCTCATAACTCCCTCACCGGAGGTCGGATTTGGACGGTTTTTAGTTCTTTGGAAAGGTAACTGGACGGGCTATCAAAACAAATCAGAACTTTTCTCATTCTGAGGCCGTCTGGTAGCCCGAATGAGCGCCAGAAGCCTTCGATCGTCGTTTCTCGATCATGGTCGTAAATCTTTCCAAATCGTGTGATGCGAATGAAACGCCCGTAACTCCCTCATTATAAGTCGGATTGGGTCCATTTTTAATTCATTGGAAAGGTCAGTCAGTGCTCTTCGAAATCCATTTGGAACCGTCGAATTCCGACACTATTTGGTCCTTCAAAAGTAGGGGGCGTGCAAATCATCCGGAATTTTTCTCACGACCCCTCTTCCCACAAATGCGCTCATAACTCCCTCACCGGAGGTCGGATTTGGACGGTTTTTAGCTCTCTGGAAAGGTAACTGGACAAGCTATCAAAACGAATCAGAACTTTTCTCATTCCGAGGCCGTTGGTAGCCCGAATGAGCGCCAAAAGCCATCAATCGTCGTTTCTCGATCTCGTCGTAAATCTTTCGAAATCGCGTGATATGAAAGAAACGCCCGTAACTCCCTCATTATAAGTCGGATTGGGTCCATTTTTAATTCATTGGAAAGGTCAGTCAGTGCTCTTCGAAATCCATTTGGAACCGTCGAATTCCGAAACCGTTTAGGCCTCCAAAAGAAGGGCGCGAGCAAATCGTCCGGAATTATTTCGACCTCCCATCTTCCCACAATTGCGCTCATAACTCCCTCACCGGAGGTCAGATTTGGACGGTTTTTAGCTCTTTGGAAAGGTAACTGGATGGGCTATCAAAACGAATCAGGACTTTTCTCATTCCGAGGCCGTCTGGTAGCCCGAAAGAGCGCCAGAAGCCACCAATCGTCGTTTCTCGATCTCGGTCGTAAATCTTTCAAAATCGCGTGATTCGAAAGAAACGCCCGTAACTCCCTCATTATAAGTCGGATTGGGTCCATTTTTAATTCATTGGAAAGGTTAGTCAGTGCTCTTCGAAATCCATTTGGAACCGTCGAATTCCGACACCGTTTGGGCCTCCAAAAGAGGGGCGTGAGCAAATCATTCAGAATTTTTCTGACCTCCCCTCTTCCCACAAATGCGCTCATAACTCCCTCACCGGAGGTCAGATTTGGACGGTTTTTAGCTCTTTGGAAAGGTAACTGGATGGGCTATCAAAACGAATCAGGACTTTTCTCATTCCGAGGCCGTCTGGTAGCCCGAAAGAGCGCCAGAAGCCACCAATCGTCGTTTCTCGATCTCGGTCGTAAATCTTTCAAAATCGCGTGATTCGAATGAAACGCCCGTAACTCCCTCATTATAAGTCGGATTGGGTCCATTTTTAATTCATTGGAAAGGTTAGTCAGTGCTCTTCGAAATCCATTTGGAACCGTCGAATTCCGAAACCGTTTAGGCCTCCAAAAGAAGGGCGCGAGGAAATCGTCCGGAATTATTCCGACCTCCCATCTTCCCACAATTGCGCTCATAACTCCCTCACCGGAGGTCAGATTTGGACGGTTTTTAGCTCTTTGGAAAGGTAACTGGATGAGCTATCAAAACGAATGGGGACTTTTCTCATTCCGAGGCCGTCTGGTAGCCCGAAAGAGCGCCAGAAGCCACCAATCGTCGTTTCTCGATCTCGGTCGTAAATCTTTCGAAATCGCGTGATGCGAATGAAACGCCCATAACTGCCTCATTATAAGTCGGATTGGGTCCAATTTTAATTCATTGGAAAGGTCAGTCAGTGCTCTTCGAAATCCAGTTGGAACCGTCGAATTCCGACACCGTTTGGGCCTTCAAAAGTAGGGCGTGAGCAAATCGTCCGGACTTTTTCCGACCTCCCCTCTTCCAACAAATGCGCTCATAACTCCCTCACCAGAGGTCGGATTTGGATGGTTTTTATCTCTTTGGAAAGGTAACTGGACGAGCTATCAAAATGAATCAGGACTTTTTCATTCCAAGGCCGTCTGGTAGCCCGAATGTGCGCCAGAAGCCTTCGATCGTCGTTTCTCGATCTCGGTCGTAAATCTTACAAAATCGCGTGATGCGAATGAAACGCCCGGAACTCCCTCATTATAAGTCGGATTGGGTCCATTTTTAATTCATTGGAAAGGTCAGTCAGTGCTCTTCGAAATCCATTTAGAACCGTCGAATTCCGACACCGTTTGGGCCTCCAAAAATAGGACGCGAGCAAATCATCCGGAATTTTCCGACCTCCCCTCTTCCCACAAATGCGGTCATAACTCCCTCACCGGAGGTCGGATTTGGACGATTTTTAGCTCTTTGGAAAGGTAACTGGATGGGCTATCAAAACGAATCAGGACATTTCTCATTCCGAGGCCGTCTGGTAGCCCGAATGAGCGCCAGAATCCATCAATCGTCGTTTCTCGATCTCGGTCGTCAATCTTTCGAAATCGCGTGATGCGAATGAAACGCCCGTAACTCTCTCATTATAAGTCGGATTGGGTCCATTTTTAATTCAATGGAAAGGTCAGTCAGTGCTCTTCGAAATCCATTTGGAACCGTCGAATTCCGACACCGTTTGGGCCTTCAAAAGTAGGGCGCGAGCAAATCGTCCGGAATTTTACTAACCTCCCCTCTTCCCACAAATGCGCTCATAACTCCCTCACCGGTGGTTGGATTTGGACGGTTTTTAGCTCTTTGGAAAGGTAACTGGACGGGCTATCAAAACGAATCAGGACTTTTCTCATTCCGAGGCCGTCTGGTAGCCCGAATGAGCGCCAGAATCCATCAATCGTCGTTTCTCGATCTCCGTCGTAAATCTTTCGAAATCGCGTGATGCGAATGAAACGCCCGTAACTCTCTCATTATAAGTCGGATTGGGTCCATTTTTAATTCAATGGAAAGGTCAGTCAGTACTCTTCGAAATCCATTTGGAACTGTCGAATTCTGACACCGTTTGGGCCTTCAAAAGTAGGGCGCGAGCAAATCGTCCGAAAATTTTCTGACCTCCCCTTTTTCCACAAATGCGCTCCTAACTCCCTCACCAGAGGTCAGATTTGAACGGTTTTTAGCTCGTTGGAAAGGTAACTGGACGGGCTTTCAAAACGAATTAGGACTTTTCTCATTCTGAGGCCGTCTGGTAGCCCGAATGAGCGCCATAAGCCATCAATCGTCGTTTCTCGATCTCGGTCGTAATTCTTTCAAAATCGCGTGATTCGAATGAAATGCCCGTAACTCCCTCATTATAAGTCATATTTGGTCCATTTTTAATTCATTGGAAAGGGCAGTCAGTGCTCTTCGAAATCCATTTGGAACCGTCGAATTCCGACACCGTTTAGCCCTCCAAAAGTGGGGCGCGATCAAATCGTCCGAAATTTTTTGACCTCCCCTCTTCCCACAAATGCGCTGATAAGTCCCTCACCGGAGGTAAGATTTGGACGGTTTTTAGCTCGTTGGAAAGGTAACTGGACGGGCTTTCAAAACGAATTAGGACATTTCTCAGTCCGAGGCCGTCTGGTAGCCCGAATGAGCGCCATAATCCATCAATCGTCGTTTCTCTATCTCGGTCGTAATTCTTTCGAAATCGCGTGATTCGAATAAAATGCCCGTAACTCCCTCATTATAAGTCGGATTGGGTCCATTTTTAATTCAATAGAAAGGTCAGTCAGTGCTCTTTGAAATCCATTTGGAACCGTCCAATTCCGACACCGTTTGGGCCTCCAAAAGTGGGGCGCGAGCAAATCGTGCAGAATTTTTCTACCTCCCCTCTCCCACAAATGCCTGATAACTCCCTCACCAGAGGTCGGAATTGGACGGTTTTTAACTTGTTGGAAAGGTAACTGGACGGGCTATCAAAACGAATCAGGACATTTCTCATTCCGAGGCCGTCTGGTAGCCCGAATGAGCGCCAGAATCCATCAATCGTCGTTTCTCGATCTCGGTCGTCAATCTTTCGAAATCGCGTGATTCGAATGAAACGCCCGTAACTCCCTCATTATATGTCGGATTGGGTCCATTTTTAATTCAATGGAAAGGTCAGTCAGTGCTCTTCAAATCCAATTGGAACCGTCGAATTCTGACACCGTTTGGGCCTTCAAAAGTAGGGCGCGAGCAAATCATCCGGAATTTTTCTAACGACCCCTCTTCCCACAAATGCGCTCATAACTCCCTCACCGGAGGTCGGATTTGGACGGTTTTTAGTTCTTTGGAAAGGTAACTGGACGGGCTATCAAAACAAATCAGAACTTTTCTCATTCCGAGGCCGTCTGGTAGCCCGAATGAGCGCCAGAAGCCTTCGATCGTCGTTTCACGATCTTGGTCGTAAATCTTTCCAAATCGTGTGATGCGAATGAAACGCCCGTAACTCCCTCATTATAAGTCGGATTGGGTCCATTTTTAATTCATTGGAAAGGTCAGTCAGTGCTCTTCGAAATCCATTTGGAACCGTCGAATTCCGACACTATTTGGTCCTTCAAAAGTAGGGGGCGTGCAAATCATCCCGGAATTTTTCTCACGACCCCTCTTCCCACAAATGCGCTCATAACTCCCTCACCGGAGGTCGGATTTGGACGGTTTTTAGCTCTCTTGGAAAGGTAACTGGACAAGCTATCAAAACGAATCAGAACTTTTCTCATTCCGAGGCCGTTTGGTAGCCCGAATGAGCGCCAAAAGCCATCAATCGTCGTTTCTCGATCTCGTCGTAATCTTTCGAAATCGCGTGATATGAAAGAAACGCCCGTAACTCCCTCATTATAAGTCGGATTGGGTCCATTTTTAATTCATTGGAAAGGTCAGTCAGTGCTCTTCGAAATCCATTTGGAACCGTCGAATTCCGAAACCGTTTAGGCCTCCAAAAGAAGGGCGCGAGCAAATCGTCCGGAATTATTTCGACCTCCCCTCTTCCCACAATGCGCTCATAACTCCCTCTCCCGAGAGTTCAGATTTGGACGGTTTTAGCTCTTTGGAAAGGTAACTGGATGGGCTATCAAAACGAATCAGGACTTTTCTCATTCCGAGGCCGTCTGGTAGCCCGAAAGAGCGCCAGCCACTCGTCGTTTCTCGATCTCGGTCGTAAATCTTTCAAAATCGCGTGATTCGAAAGAAACGCCCGTAACTCCCTCATTATAAGTCGGATTGGGTCCATTTTTAATTCATTGGAAAGGTCAGTCAGTGCTCTTCGAAATCCATTTGGAACCGTCGAATTCCGACACCGTTTGGGCCTCCAAAAGAGGGCGCGAGCAAATCGTCCGAATTTTTCTGACCTCCCCTCTTCCCACAAATGCGCTCATAACTCCCTCACCGGAGGTCGATTTGGACGGTTTTTAGCTCTTTGGAAAGGTAACTGGATGGGCTATCAAAACGAATCAGGACTTTTCTCATTCCGAGGCCGTCTGGTAGCCCGAAAGAGCGCCAGAAGCCACCAATCGTCGTTTCTCGATCTCGGTCGTAATCTTTCAAAATCGCGTGATTCGAATGAAACGCCCGTAACTCTCCCTCATTATAAGTCGGATTGGGTCCATTTTTAATTCATTGAAAGGTCAGTCAGTGCTCTTCGAAATCCATTTGGAACCGTCGAATTCCGACACCGTTTGGGCCTCCAAAAGAAGGGGCGAGCAAATCGTCCGGAATTTTTCCGACCTCCCCTCTTCCCACAAATGCGCTCATAACTCCCTCACCGGAGGTCAGATTTGACGGTTTTTAGCTCTTGGAAGGTAACTGGATGGCTATCAAAACGAATCAGGACTTTTCTCATTCCGAGGCCGTCTGGTAGCCCGAAAGAGCGCCAGAAGCCACCAATCGTCGTTTCTCTCGATCTCTCGTCGTAAATCTTTCGAAATCGCGTGATGCGAATGAAACGCCCTAACTCCCTCATTATAAGTCGGATTGGGTCCATTTTTAATTCATTGGAAGGTCAGTCAGTGCTCTTCGAAATCCAGTTGGAACCGTCGAATTCCGACACCGTTTGGGCCTTCAAAAGTAGGGCGTGAGCAAATCGTCCGGAATTTTTCTAACCTCCCCTCTTCCACAAATGCGCTCATAACTCCCTCACCGGAGGTCGGATTTGGACGGTTTTTAGCTCTTTGGAAAGGTAACTGGACGGGCTATCAAAACGAATCAGGACTTTTCTCATTCCGAGGCCGTCTGGTAGCCCGAATGAGCGCCAGAAGCCATCAATCGTCGTTTCTCGATCTCGGTCGTAAATCTTTCAAATCGCGTGATGCGAATGAAACGCCCGTAACTCCCTCATTATAAGTCGGATTGGGTCCATTTTTAATTCATTGGAAAGGTCAGTCAGTGCTCTTCGAAATCCATTTGGAACCGTCGAATTCCGACACCGTTTGGGCCTTCAAAAGTAGGGCGCGAGCAAATCATCCGGAATTTTTGACCTCCCCTTTCCCACAAATGCGCTCATAACTCCCTCACCGGAGGTCGGATTTGGACGGTTTTAGCTCTTTGGAAAGGTAACTGGATGGGCTATCAAAACGAATCAGGACTTTTCTCATTCCGAGGCCGTCTGGTAGCCCGAATGAGCGCCAGAACCATCAATCGTCGTTTCTCGATCTCGGTCGTAATCTTTCGAAATCGCGTGATTCGAATGAATGAAACGCCCGTAACTCCTCTATTATAAGTCGGATTGGGTCCATTTTTAATTCATTGGAAAGGTCAGTCAGTGCTCTTCGAAATCCATTTGGAACCGTCGAATTCCGACACCGTTGGGCCTCAAAAGTAGGGCGCGAGCAAATCGTCCGGAATTTTTTTGACCTCCCCTCTTCCCACAAATGCGCTCATAACTCCCTCACCGGAGGTCAGATTTGGACGGTTTTTAGCTCTTTGGAAAGGTAACTGGACGGGCTATCAAAACGAATCAGGACTTTTCTCATCCGAGGCCGTCTGGTAGCCCGAATGAGCGCCAGAATCCATCAATCGTCGTTTCTCGATCTCGGTCGTAAATCTTTCGAAATCGCGTGATGCGAATGAAACGCCCGTAACTCCCTCATTATAAGTCGGATTGGGTCCATTTTTAATTCAATGGAAAGGTCAGTCAGTGCTCTTCGAAATCCATTTGGAACCGTCGAATTCCGACACCGTTTGGGCCTCCAAAAGTGGGCGCGAGCAAATCGTCCAGAATTTTCTGACCTCCCTTCCCCACAAATGCGCTCATAACTCCCTCACCAGAGGTCGGATTTGGACGGTTTTTAGCTCGTTGGAAAGGTAACTGGACGGGCTATCAAAACGAATCAGGACATTTCTCATTCGAGGCCGTCTGGTAGCCCGAATGAGCGCCAGAAGCCATCAATCGTCGTTTCTCGATCTCGGTCGTAATCTTTCAAAATCGCGTGATTCGAATGAAACGCCCGTAACTCCCTCATTATAAGTCGGATTGGGTCCATTTTTAATTCATTGGAAAGGTCAGTCAGTGCTCTTCGAAATCCATTTGGAACCGTCGAATTCCGACACCGTTTGGGCCTCCAAAAATAGGGCGCGAGCAAATCATCCGGAATTTTTCTGACCTCCCCTCTTCCCACAAATGCGGTCATAACTCCCTCACCGGAGGTCGGATTTGGACGGTTTTTAGCTCTTTGGAAAGGTAACTGGACGGGCTATCAAAACAAATCAGAACTTTTCTCATTCTGAGGTCGTCTGGTAGCCCGAATGAGCGCCAGAAGCCTTCGATCGTCGTTTCTCGACCTCGGTCGTAAATCTTTCGAAATCGCGTGATGCGAATGAAACGCCCCTAACTGCCTCATTATAAGTCGGATTGGGTCCAATTTTAATTCATTGGAAAGGTCAGTCAGTGCTCTTCGAAATCCATTTGGAACCGTCGAATTCCGACACGTTTGGGCCTTCAAAAGTAGGGCGCGAGCAAATCCGGAATTTTTCTCACTCCCCTCTTCCCACAAATGCGCTCATAACTCCCTCACCGGAGGTCGGATTTGGACGGTTTTTAGCTCTTGGAAAGGTAACTGGACGGGCTATCAAAACGAATCAGGACTTTTCTCATTCCGAGGCCGTCTGGTAGCCCGAATGAGCGCCAGAAGCCATCAATCGTCGTTTCTCGATCTCGGTCGTAAATCTTTCGAAATCGCGTGATTGAATGAAACGCCCGTAACTCCCTCATTATAAGTCGGATTGGGTCCATTTTTAATTCATTGGAAAGGTCAGTCAGTGCTCTTCGAAATCCATTTGGAACCGTCGAATTCTGACACCGTTTGGGCCTCAAAAGTAGGGGCGCGAGCAAATCGTCCGGAATTTTTCGACCTCCCCTCTTCCCACAAATGCGCTCATAACTCCCTCACCGGAGGTCGGATTTGGACGGTTTTTAGCTCTTTGGAAAGGTAACTGGACGGGCTATCAAAACGAATCAGGACTTTTCTCATTCCGAGGCCGTCTGGTAGCCCGAATGAGCGCCAGAAGCCATCAATCGTCGTTTCTCGATCTCGGTCGTAAATCTTTCAAAATCGCGTGATGCGAATGAAACGCCCGTAACTCCCTCATTATAAGTCGGATTGGGTCCATTTTTAATTCATTGGAAAGGTCAGTCAGTGCTCTTCGAAATCCATTTGGAACCGTCGAATTCCGACACCGTTGGGCCTCAAAAGTAGGGGCGCGAGCAAATCATCCGGAATTTTTCTACCTCCCCTCTTCCCACAAATGCGCTCATAACTCCCTCACCGGAGGTCGGATTTGGACGGTTTTTAGCTCTTGGAAAGGTAACTGGACGGGCTATCAAAACGAATCAGGACTTTTCTCATTCCGAGGCCGTCTGGTAGCCCGAATGAGCGCCAGAAGCCATCAATCGTCGTTTCTCGATCTCGGTCGTAAATCTTTCAAAATCGCGTGATTCGAATGAAACGCCCGTAACTCCCTCATTATAAGTCGGATTGGGTCCATTTTTAATTCATTGGAAAGGTCAGTCAGTGCTCTTCGAAATCCATTTGGAACCGTCGAATTCCGAACACCGTTTAGGCCTCCAAAAGAAGGGCGCGAGCAAATCGTCCGGAATTATTTCGACCTCCCATCTTCCCACAAATGCGCTCATAACTCCCTCACCGGAGGTCAGATTTGGACGGTTTTTAGCTTTGGAAAGGTAACTGGATGGGCTATCAAAACGAATCAGGACTTTTCTCATTCCGAGGCCGTCTGGTAGCCCGAAAGAGCGCCAGAAGCCACCAATCGTCGTTTCTCGATCTCGGTCGTGTAAATCTTTAAATCGCGTGATTCGAATGAAAAACGCCCGTAACTCCCTCATTATAAGTCGGATTGGGTCCATTTTTAATTCATTGGAAAGGTTAGTCAGTGCTCTTCGAAATCCATTTAGAACCGTCGAATTCCGACACCGTTTGGGCCTCCAAAAGAGGGGCGTGAGCAAATCGTCCGGAATTTTTCCGACCTCCCCTCTTCCCACAAATGCGCTCATAACTCCCTCACCGGAGGTCGGATTTGGACGGTTTTTAGCTCTTTGGAAAGAAAACTGGACGGGCTATCAAAACGAATCAGGACTATTCTCATTCCGAGGCCGTCTGGTAGCCCGAAAGAGCGCCAGAAGCCACCAATCGTCGTTTCTCGATCTCGGTCGTAAATCTTTCAAAATCGCGTGATTCGAATGAAACGCCCGTAACTCCCTCATTATAAGTCGGATTGGGTCCATTTTTAATTCATTGGAAAGGTCAGTCAGTGCTCTTCGAAATCCATTTGGAACCGTCGAATTCCGACACCGTTTGGGCTCCAAAAGTAGGGCGCGAGCAAATCGTCCGGAATTTTTTCCGACCTCCCCTCTTCCCACAAATGCGCTCATAACTCCCTCACCGGAGGTCGGATTTGG
>JAJHSJ010000992.1:0-53193 GCA_021015155.1 Magnolia officinalis
TTCAAGAGAAAATGGGATGAATTAGGAAGCTGCACACATGTGATGTATTTGTGCTGTGCAGTAAATATATATGAAAATCGGGTCCATTAATTAGGTAGGATTTGTTTTAAACATGTGAAGGACATAAATTATTATTTTTAATGATTAATGGTATGATATTTATTTACAAGAAAATGGGGCTACTAAAAATGTATTTTAGCCGTACATATTTAACTTATATGTGCAGCTTCATTGATGATGATCGTTTATTAAATTTTAGCAGATAAAATATAATTAGTAGCCCTATTTAATGGATAGGCCAGATCTTTGACATATAATTCCTATCATACTTATGTAAAACTTGATATCATGATTCTCACACGTGGTATATTACTCGTAGAAAAGTTGTGTGTGTGGAAAAGGTAATATGCACTCGACCTCGTGACTCCGTCTCATGAGGTTGAGTTGTGTGGGCCCCACCGTGATGCCTTTCGAACATCTACCCCATCAGTCAGACGCACCATTCCATCGTGGGCCTAGGTCTCAAAAATCAAGTCAATCCGTGACTTTTGTGGGCCACACCACATACAGAAGTGGAGAGGGGCCGTGCACCATTAAAACATTCATAACCATTTTTGAGGGTCCACCGAGATGTGGTTTGCAAATCCAGCCCATCCATTATGTGTGTCCCACTTGAATGAGGGTTCAGACCAAGTTTCAGGCGCATGCAAAACTCAGGTGAGCCCCACCAAGTGCTTTTATATGTTTTAACGGTGTCTTCACATAATTTTAGATGGTATGGCCCACCTGAGTTATGTATACGGCTGATTTTTGGAATATCCCATAATTTAAAGGGTCCCATCAAATGCATGGTGTTGATGGTCAAAACGCATCATGGTGGGGCCCACACAGCTTGACCTCAAGAGGGCTTATCGCGAGGTCTATGAGGAGATTAATCGACTGCTAAGTCACTCGCAAAATATTTTAATAAGCATGTGATAATTGGGGGTAGGGTTTGTTGTAATAGACGTCTTAAATTGAATGTATTATTGGTACAATGAGTACACCAAAATTGTCATTTAGGAACGGTTTTAAACCGTTCCTAAATGCTTCAGGAACGGTTTATTGTGTAGCAGAAAATCAGGAACGGTTCAGAACCGTTTTAATTTTTAGAAATGGAAATTTAGGAATGGTTGTAAACCGTTCTGGTGCCAACGGTCACATTCGAGGAATGAAATTTTAAAAACGATTTTAAACCCTGATTAATGTTGCCAACAGTTTTAAACCCATTACTAATAGAAACAGAAACTAAAGTTGTTTCCAACTTCATTGAAAAAGGACCAGCTCCACAAGCTCAGCCCCATTACTAATACAAACAGAAACTGAAGCTGTTTTCCACATTCATTGAGAAACAGGACCAGCTCCACTCATCAGGTGGCAAAAACATCCGAGTGTGGTCCACTTGATGAATGGACCAGCATACAACCAAGTAATTTCTGATTGAATTTTATGAACAAAGAAAGAATACAGAACTACTTCAGAATCTCATCTGAATTTTGAAGTTGTTTCCACATTCTTTGAAATAGGATTGCCCTGTCCATGCACTAGGGAGCAACATCATCAAACAGAACATGCTGGGGGCACACCTGATGAATGGACCACACCCATTATTGGAACAAGCCAATTATTATGAGCAAAGAAAGAAAAATTTCTCACACAGCCTTAAAAAAAAAAAAAAAAAAAAAAAAAAAAAAAAAAAAAAAAAAAAAAAAAAAAAGAACACGCTTAAACAGACCATTCATTCTCAACTGAAATTTGACTCTGCATTCAGATGACTCGATCCTACCATTGATTTTAGCCCTTGTGGGCCCAACTGAATGAACTGGACCTCACCCATTTGCATATATCCACAGCCATCATGCATTTCTGCTTCCTCCGTCAGCTCCTTCTGGACTTGCAGTCTACAGTTCTTCTTTGCCTCACCAGAACCTGGGGAATTCAAGATTCCCGTAATAGAGGAAGCAAAAGATCTTTGGATTTTGGTTACTATCGCTCCATTCATCAACTGACACCTGAGACCTAGCATTTCAGATGCACGTTCAAAGGATTTCATATACGAATCCGGGCCACGCTTGTCTGAGTCCGAAGATGAAGGTTGGATCCTTTCAAGGAGAGATTTTGCTTCTGAAATTCTTCCTGTCTACATCAAGTAAATGGCCAGATTGCATTGCTTGTTTTTATTTGGTTCTATGCATAGAGCTTTCCTATGTGCACGAGATACCTACCATCATTAGCATTCTTACATCCATTATCTATTAATTCAATTAGATGATAGTGAAAGTTCAGTTTCTTAAATGGTAAATAATCTGAAATTGACAGAGCAATTTGCTCAGCCCCACAACTGTACAGTGAGTGGGAGAAATGCAGAAAATCTCCCCCATCTGATCACAAGAAACAAAGTGAACTGGGCTAGAAAAGTCCATTCCATGAAGTTACACTTGCAAACCATGAATGGTCACAATCATCTGATAGGGGAGATGGTGGATCAAGGCCCATCCCATGGTGGGCTCAACAGATGAACAGTTTAGATTACTGAAATGTGGGTGCTTCCTTTGTCATTGCTGAGTCAAATAGAAAAAGAAAAAGGCAAAAGAAAAAGAAGAAAGCAGATGTGGTTTCTATGGTTGATGTTCTCTATGGTTGAGTTTAGAAGTTGCTATATTTGAACTGAGCAGAATAGCTTAAACGTCCAGTGGTTTTTAACCTTTCGGATTCTGACCCACATGGTGGCCCATGAGATCAATGGTCATCAGAAACATGCTGACCATGTGTATGGTGGGTCCCCTGTCCCTGATCATTGGTCATCGAAATTATCCTGGACAATGCAGCTGAGCTGGATTCTCCCCAATCAAGCACAAGTTCGGATGCACATCTTGATGAGATGCATCAAGTTGTGCACACCATCAGGTTTCTCGAGGTTGTATTGAGAGAACATACTGCGCACTGCAATGCGACCATGGTACTTCATGTTCGCTACTACTGCATCAAGCACTTTGCCGCCCATGCTCTCCAAGTAAATGTCGATGACCTCAGGAAAATGCCTGACAATAAATTCCAAACATTTGTATAAACTAGGAAACGAGACACCCATATACCATTTTCTTTGTTTTGAAAATTGAAATTGCCAACCACAGTGCAGAGCTTTGCTAAGCCCACATTCACGTGCAAAGGTCTGGGTAGATGACCTGTCTAAATAATCAAGTTGTCCAATCAACAAGTGGACATCGCACATGTAGAATGTGAGATTTTGGTAATTCTTTCTAAAGCAACTTCAACATGTGTGGCTTGCCTATTGGGTGGGCCAACTTGATTATGAGGCCACATCATTTACATCGTGTGGCCCAGCTGATGTGCAGCTTATATGTCAACACATGGACGGTGTGTTTGTTTAGCTATGTGCGAGGGATTGTGGACAAATAAACAACGATGTTTTGAAGATAATTAAATCAATGGTGTTTGAGATTCTCATATGCTAACACGAATACTTACCTTTTTAAAGCTACAGTCAAGTCAGGTTCTTCCTTGTAGTTGAAAGCATCATCAAACCCAAACTTACTCTTCAATAGACCAACCTGAACCCACAAAACAAATATTAGCAAATTTTCCCTACTACATAACAATGGTAACAGAAACACTATTTTATAACAGTTTGCATTTTGGGACTACATGTGAACATATTTATATTACTAGGAATTACTTAATCCTCATCCATTGTTCAATAATCCTGACCATTGTTATGTTGGGCCCCAACATGGATGAACTGTGACCCAGGAACCTCCTCAATAGAACAACCCAACCATTTAAATTGTGGCCTCAACATAATAGTTGAGAAGAGGAATACAACAACACTACACATACAACTAAAAAATGACCAGGATTGGTGTTATACTTAGTTCACTTCGGTAAGATGCTCTGTTGTAAGCTATTTTGTAGGAAGAACTCCAATTGAATAACACTCGGAACAAATTGAGGTTCTTACGAATATCAAACTCAAAAAGTAATTCATAGATCAGCAGCGATCTTTAAGAATGCAGGATAACTTTCTATTGCCTTTTCTTTTTTATAATTGAAGGACAACCATTCAAATGATACAGTGTAGATACAATATGCAAAGACTTTGATCCCAAAGAATCTGAACTGCCCTAAATGACACATCTGAACTTCTCTAATGCTTTGATCGAGTCATCCAACCAGCCAAAAATTCATTAAAGAATGACTTCACCAGAAGCAGTTGTCTTTAGTCCGACCAGTTGTGCTATCAACAACTGTCGACTTTGCCATGTGAGGCGTGGCAAGTTTGATTAGATACTCACATTCCTCTTTGGACTGCTAAAAAACTAGATTAGTATTTGTTCTTTTAAACCAATGCTACTCAATTTCATCCAATCCCATCACACAAATAAACAACCAACAGCTCAATAAACGTAAATGAAACAATTTCAGATGAAGATGATGCGCGTATAAATAGTCTACACATTAAGAAGCTTGAACACACCAATTACACTCAAAAGCAAAATCATGTAAATATGGCTATCCATCACATTTTACTTATGAATATTCGGGCCTTGAGCAAATGATTGAAGATAAATTCAAACTATATTCACACTGTTTTGTCATGCATTTTCATCCATACGACTCCCAAACTAGTTCGCGTGAGACCCTAAAAGCTAGTGCATGCCTTTCTAATAGGTAAAAAGAATGTTCCATATGATTTAGATAAAACAGATAACAACTTACAGCTGGATGCAGCGCCACAATAGCAAAAATGAAAACCAGAATCAAAGTCATAACGATAAAGGTGTTAAGACCACAATCATGTCCTGAGGGAGTAAACCAGTGGAAGAGCAGCCCCGAGAAGGAAAATGTTTTCACATAACAAACAAGTGAGACAACAAACAACGCCATGTACCTAGATTCAGCATAAAAAAACATTAGAAATTTTAAAGAAAGTCTTACTCATCAGGAAATTTACATAAAAGAAAGAAGTATACACATGCTGATCCACAAATTGAAACAAGAGAACCATATCAAGGATGTGAAAAAAAAGTCCGAAGGCCATGCAGCTAGAGCATCAAGAGGAAAATAAAAAAGAGAGTAAAAAGATAGCTCAACCAACCAGACCTGTTCATCTTTGCTAACCCAATTTTCATTCCATCCATGTACAAAATCCAACAGCAGAATAACATGTACAAGAAGAAACAGTCCTGAGCCGAACTTTGATATCGTCTCTGCATTGATGAAATCAAACAGTCAGCTACAGAAGTCTACACATATGAAGAATATGTGCTCAAAAACAAACAAATAAAAAACAGTAACAAAATCTTAAGTGAAAGAGGAGAAGAAGCTCTGTTTGTTAGCAAAGGATTTTGTTTATTCAAAGGACCTTAGCCTTCACATGTTATTGAGAGAAGAATATGCAACCCCCTCAATAACAACATCACCATCATAGGTCACCTTAGTGGATTCGGTAAAGTGGTGGATGTGAAAGTTCACATGCAACGTTCCTCATTTTTTGAAAAAAAGAAAAAGAAAAAGCGTAAGCCACCAGATACGACTTTTGAGAATCTTTATAACATAACCCAACAAGCAATTTCAAACAGCAAGGAGTTGGTCAGCTGCAACAACTAGTCTACAACATTCAAAAGAATAATAAGTGGGACAGAATAGTTACTTTTAACCTTGAGTTCTCCCACAGAAGCTTCAGCTTCATGTCAGATGTCGATTTCACAATGCCCTGAGGCAAAGAACCCGATAACCCAAATCGCAAAATATAGAAGCCCATTAATATAAATGAAAATGCATAAGAATTAACTAGCATACAAAGCATAGGCAACTAGGTAGATTAATGTCCTTGTTACATTAGTTGCAGCATCGAGTACTCTAAGCCATTAATTTCAGTCCTATAGAGTAGGCACAAAAAGGCTGGCATTACGTCCCATATAATCCCATTACTGTCAAAATAGCTGCAAACAAACCAATCAAAAGAAGTTACTAAAAAACAAAACAAAACAAAACAAAAAACAAAAAACAAAACAAAAAACAAAAAACAAAACAAAAAACAAAAAACAAAACAAAACAATCTTGTCTCAATTTAGAAGGTGGTTTTGAAAAAGATATTGTTGATGATACCTACACTTTTATGGAGATTGATAAGTTAACTTGAGAATATAGATCGAATCCCATAGGAAAACAAATCCTCAGCTTTAAATAGGCAACTCGACAGAGAACATTCCTACTAAGAATAACCCATTACGTCTTTTATTTCTATTTTTAATTTTTGAATGGCATAGAAGATTACTTCCTAATCAAACATTTGAAGTAAGGCAATTGATCAACGAAATTTACTGTCTTAACATGAGAAAATTCAATCCTACTGTGGCTTGCTTCAATCTATGAAACCAAAATTTTGCAGCTAATGAGAAATGAAGAGACATAATTGTCACAGTTTCTCAAAGGGAATCAAGGTACATACGTGATTGGTCAAATCCTCATGTATGATTTTTTGCCTTTTCATCCAGCTCTCCCTGTGGAAAGCCAACAGCAAGATAGTATTATTAGTTTTGAGTATTAATAAGAAAATCAAGTATGTAAATATACAATCGAAATTGAAAGTAATTGAATCTATTGAACAAACAGAGATTATATACCCTCAAAAGGCCTGTGTTTGAATAAGCTCGAAAAGAGAGGTGAAAACAATATGGGTTTTAGGAGGCAAGTGAAAGAAAATGAGTGTCAGGTTTGTACAAAATCAAACTTAAAATGAATCCGTCCAAAGGAAGCAAGCATATGGAGTAGGAAGAGGCTTACTACAAGTCCATTGATCGCCCGTCTCCAAGAATGTGGAATCCTTGCCCACCCATTCAGGATGATAAGCTTTAAGACAACATCTGACAAACAATAGCATAGTGTTAATTAAACATGGGAATAGTAGATAAGCAACTCCCATGCCAATCATGGGAAGAATAAATGTTTTTTTTTTTCTTTGTTTTTTGTTTTTTGTTTTTTGTTTTTGTTTTTGTTTTTGTTTTTGTTTTCGTTTTTGTTTTTTTTTTTTTTTTTTTTTGTTTTGTTTTGAGAGGTGGAAGTATACACAGCAGCATATTTGAGTACTCACCATCCAAACCGGATTTAAGGTACGGAACAATGAAAGATGAGGGGTTCACTTGATCAAGGCCGCTATCCAGCAATGTGTCAACACATTCAAAACTAGCGATCACTCTCCTACCATTGTATAAGCTAACATGAAAATGAGGCATAGTAGAAAGCTCACCTTGGCAATCTGTAGTGCAAGGAATGCAATCCAGACAAAGACAAGAAAGTTGAGGTCATTCCAGTAAACATTCTCAAGAACTAGGACCTGCGATGGCTACAAGCAGTGTATTAAATAGCGTTATAGCATAGTGTGTAGCGTACGCTACGTAGCATACAAAAAACGCTACGTAGTGTATGAAATAGCGTAAATAAAAAAGAAAAAAAATTGGTAAAAAAAGAAAAAGAAAAAAAAACATACCTTTTTTCTCTTCTTTTCTTCTTCTTCTTCTCCTTCTTCTTCTTCTTCTCCTTCTTCTTCCTCTTCTTCTTCTTCTTCTCGCCTGCTGCAGCTGCGGCTGCGGCTGCGGCCGGCCTCCTCCTCCCCTCTCTCTCCTCTCTCTCTCTCTCTCTCTCCTCTCTCTCTCTCTCTCTCTCGCCCTCTTCTCCCTCTTTTTCTTTTGGTTTCCCTTCTCCCGTTTTTTTTTTTTTTTTTTTCTTTTGAAATCGGAAGCGGTTTGACTGGTGTAGTATACCTGTCGTAGGTACATGTCATGCTAAAACGAGCGTTGACACTCCTCGAGCTCCGAGTTGTACGAACGGTTCAAAGGAGATCAAAGTTACATGGGCTCTACAGCGATGTATTCATTATATCTACACCGTTCATCTATTTTTAAATATCATTTTAGAGCATTAGCCAAAAAATGAATCGTATCCAAAGATCGTCTGGACCACACCAAAATAGCAGCAAGATGATGATTTTTCATCGTTAAAAAATTCGTAGGCCCACCATAACGTTTATTTTCCATCCAATCTGTTCAAAAGGTAAAAAAGACCTGAATGAAGAGTCAAAACAAATTTCATATTGATCCAGAAGTTCTGTGATCCCCAAAAGGGTTTCAATGGTAGATGTTCAATCCCCCACTGCTTTTTGTAGTGTGGTCCACTTGATAATTAGATCTGTATTATTTTTCGTGTCAAGCCTTAAGACGAGCTCTTCAAATGAATAGACGGTTTAGATATAACACATGCCTCATGATCAGACCCACAGGACTTGCTTGCGTCAAATGAAAGGCCCGGTATGCGTTACGCAACACGTTGCACAACTTAATAAAATGTACACGTGCCACATGGGCCCCACCATACTATATATTGTATTTTATCCATGCCGTCCATCCATTTTGCCACATCATTTTAGATTATGATTCAAAAAAAGTAGTAAGATCCAAATCTCAGGTGGACCACAACATAGGAAACAGTGGTTATAAAATGCTCACCATTAAAATTTTCTTAGGGTCCACTGTAATGTTTATTTTCCATCTAACCTGTTAATAGGGTCACACTAACGTGGATGAAGGAAAAACACAAATGTCAGCTTGATCTAAAACTTTTGTAACCCCGATAATTTTTTAATGATAGTCGTTTAATTATCATTGTTTCCTATGGTGCGGTTCACCTGAGCTTTGGATCTGCCTCATTTTTGGGCTCACGGCCTAAAATTATTTGGCAAAATGGATGGACGGTGTAGATATAACACATTCATCACGAGTGGTGTCCGAAAAACTTTGACACTCGTGTGCTACACTTCACAATCTGAGTCCTACTTAATTCGGGCCCTTAAAAAATTGTACATGGGATGTGTATTAATTTAAAATTTACCAATTAAATTATAGACTGTAATTGCTAACTCAAAATGCCAAAATATTTTATTTTTTCTTACTATTTAATATTTATCATATATATATATATATTATTATTTTTAATTAAAAAATAAAAGTATTGTGTAGCTTACGCTACACGCTACGCTATTTCGCTACACGCTACGGAGGGTTGAAAGCTACGCAATACGCTACCGTTATTTAAAACACCGGCTACAAGAAGTTACTCCGATAGCTTAGAGAGATGGGAATATAGCTAACAAATATATATTTTTCCTTTCTATCAATCGACAAAATAAATAATAAATCTCGATCACTTTTAAATACTTGTAGCCATCTTGAGCTTAAATGATATTTTGTGGATCCACCCTAAGTGAATTTAAAACATGAAAAATGATAAGTTTTAAGAACCAAATACCAGTTATTGCAACAACCAAGCAAGAATAACAGAGCAATATGATTTTTGACAGCATTTCAATCAATGTCAAAACAAAGACTAACCATCTACATGATTAAATACAATGAAATAATCATGGAATATATATATATATATATATATATATATATATATATATATATATATATATATATTATCACACTTCTGAGAAATATAAAATACAAAAAAATTATAAGAATGAAATGACAAAAAGCAAGGATATCATGGACTAACACTACGTGAAAAATGGAAATAAATGACAGATTTAGAGACGGTTCTGGACCGTCTCTAAAATTGCTTGGTTTAAAGACGTTTATAGACGGCTGTAAACCGTCTCTAAAATTAGGGACGGCTCCTGACCGTCCCTAATATTGTCTTTAAATGTTCTGCGTCCGTAAACAATATAAGACGGTCTTTGACCGTCTTATATACGTCATCTGAGACGGTCAAAGACCGTCCGTATTAGAGACGGTCTTCAACCGTCTTATATGCAGTCATCTGAGACGGTCAGTGGCCGTCCGTATTAGAGACCGTCAGTGGCCGTCTTTTACTTGTAATCTGAGACTGTCAAAGACCGTCTCTATTAGAGACGGTCCTTAGCCGTCTTATTACCCTGTCAGAAACTCTCTGTTAGAGACTGTCAAAGACCGTCTCTATTAGAGACTGTTACTGACCGTCTCAATTAGAGACGGTCCTTACCCGTCTTCTAGGACCGTGAAAGACCGTCTGTATTAGAGACGGTCCTTAACCGTCTCTAATGCTCAGGTAAATAGTTAAGAAGCTTAGAAAAAATAATTAACGGATTTTATAAAATTCTACATTTTGAAAAAAAAAATTTAAGAACTTCGAATAATGTTGATAACTTTGAAAAAAAAAATTCAATAAAAAAATGATATTTTGAAAAAGAAATATAAAAAATTAAACAAAATTGTGAAAAAAATGACAAATTGTAAAAAATATATATATATTTTCAAAAAAGAAAACTAGATTTTGTATTTTGACAAAAAAAATTAAAAATTATATAACAAGATTTCAATAAAAAAAATGATATTTTGAAAAAAAAATTTTAAAAATTAAACAAAATTGTGAAAAAATCGACAAATTGTAAAAAAAAATATTTTTTTTAAAAAAAAAAGAAAACTAGATTTTTTATTTTGACAAGAAAAATTGAAAAGTTATATAACAAAAGTGAAATTAAAAAAATGATATTTTGAAAAAGAAAATTTGAGAAATTAAACAAAATTGTGAAAAAATTGACAAATTAAAATATATATTTTTTAAAAAAGAAAATTAGATTTTGTATTTTGACAAGAAAAATTGAAAAGTTAGATAACAAAAGTGAAATATTTTATAATAAAAATGATATTTTGTTAAAAGAGAAAAAATATATACATTTTGAAAAAAAAAAATGTTATTTTTAAATGGAAATTGAAATTTATCTATGAAAAATAAAATTACTAAATTATTAGGCACATCCATTAGTTGAACCTTTAATCATTTTTGGATAATCTAATCAGTTCAGATTGAAGAATAAATAACTTCGGATGTTTAAATCAAATTTCACTGAAATTGTGTGATCAATCTTGTATGCCTAATATC
Organism: Magnolia officinalis; assembly: GCA_021015155.1. Lineage (NCBI taxonomy): Eukaryota > Viridiplantae > Streptophyta > Magnoliopsida > Magnoliales > Magnoliaceae > Magnolia > Magnolia officinalis. The sequence goes on from JAJHSJ010000992.1 coordinate 10,981, forward strand.
TTTCTCATATGTAAACTGATTGAGGCGAGTAACTACTCAAATTGAGGGTATTGATCAGTAAAATAGAGTGAACGGACCAGACATGTAAAATGGGCCAAATATTCTGGTCAAAATTGCAACCCAACTTAGTGACCTCGTGAGAACCTAAGAATTGATGTTAGTAAGTTTTGTGTGCCCCATCATGATGTGTGTCGAACATCAACACCGTGGATTTGACGTGTCCCCTTTAAGTTATGAGATATCTCAAAAATCATCTATATACGAAACTCAAGTGGGCCATACCATCTAATACTATGTGAAGACGTCCTTAAAAATATAGAAGCACTTGGTGGGGCCCACATGAGTTTTGGATGCGGCTGAAAATTGGTCTGACCCCTCATCCAAGTGGGACACACATAATGAGTGGGTTGGATATGTGAATCACATTTAGGCAGGCCCAATATATGATTATGAATTTTTTAAGGAAACCCCTCTCCACTATATTGTGTGGTGTGGCCCACCCAAGTCATGGATTGACTTTATTTTAAGCTCTTAGGCCACCCAAGTCATGGATTGACTTTCTCCATATCGTTTAACGCTTTTCTCAGATCATTTTAAGATATTAACTAAAAAATGGGGCGGGTCGAAGGCTTAAGTGGGACACATAATGAATGGACTGGATCTATGAATATTCACATCTAGTCTGAGTCCACTCGAACTTTGAATCTGCCTCCCAAAATTTTTCAATGGTAGACGTTCAGTTTATACTTGTAACCTAAAAATAAACAGTACAGTAAGCCTTAGGAGGATTTTAATGATGGATATCCAATTACTATTGATTTCATGTGGTGTGATGCACCTGAGATTTCTGTGATGAGGTCCACTATAGATTTTTATCTGCCTTATTCTTTGGCTCATGACGTAAAATGATATCTCAAAATGGATGGATGGTGTGGATATAACAAATACATCATAGTGGGCCTCACAAAACTTGGTGGATGTTGGTCAGTGCTCTATAGGTCTCACCATAATGTATGTGTTTCATCCTTGGAAGTAGATTGCATACTGAGTAACTCAGTACCTTCAGAGCATGTTTGGGCATTGAGATTAGAAGGGATTAGGGGGATGGGATTCATTTGGTCCCATGCCAATTCCACTCCATGTTAGGGAAGAATGGAATTAGGTGGAAATTAGCTTAGATGGAATTGCATTGGGTCCATGCCAATTTCATTCAATGTTAGCAAGTTGTGTAGGTCCCACCATGATGTGTGGGCTATATCCACACTGTCCACCCATTTTTTGAGATTATTTTAGAGCATGAGCCAAAATATCAAGTAAATCTAAAGCTCAAGTGGGCCCCACTATAGAAAGCAATGGGGATTGAATAATTACTGTTGAAAACTTCTTTAGGTCCACATAAGTTTTGGATCTACCTCATTTCTAGGCCCATACCATAAAATGAGGTTACAAAATAAATGAACGGTTTAGATATAACACGTGTGTTATTTTTAGTAATTTCAAATGACGGTGAGTATATTCATTCAATGTACTACCTTATTACCAAGAAAGCATGGAATTAATCTTATCTCATAGCAACGGGACTATATCCCTGCTATAGGTAATAATTATGTTTTTTTGAATCCCACGCCACCTAATCCCTTCTAATCCCATCGCCCAAACCTGCCCTTAGCATACCGAGTAAACTGTGTGGGGTCCACTGTTATTTATTTATTTTATTCACTCCATTAATACATATTAACAGATAATTTGAGGACTAGATCCCAAAAAGGGAAGCCAATTAAAATCTCGGGTGGACTATACTACAGGAAACAGTTTGATTGAACCTCTACCATTGAAAATCCACTTCCTTCTCTCTCTATTTCTCTTTTTAAGGGTGGACGTTCAATCACTATTGTTTTCCTATGGTGTTGTTCACCAGAGATATATTTCAAGCTGATTTTTTGATATCAAACTGAAAAGATTTTTTAAAAATGGATGTACGGTCTGGATTAAACAAACAAATTATGGTGGGGCCATAGAGCCCTACCAAATCCAAAGCTAGGATCCCCTTTTTGTTTAACAGTGAAAACAGTTAATTTTGCATTTTTTGTTAAATAGTGGTGACTCATTCATAGAAAATTTGAGTTTGATATATGGCAATCCAGACCATCCAAATAATGGGTCTTGTTGTAGATGGTTTATAATTATAATTATATTTTTTAATATTATCTTAACCATCCACCAAATGGACCCTATATTGTACGGTTGTGAATACAGTTTATTTTATAAAATATGGAAAACTCACACTTTTCGGATCATTTTATGGATAGATGAAAAAAATGATAGGAATATAAATCTCAGGTGGACCACACCACAGGAAAACAATAATGATTGGATATCCACCATTAAAATCCTCCTAAGGCCCACTACACTGTTTATTTGGCATCCAATCTGTTAATTGGGTCATAAAGACCCAGATGAAGAGAAAAAATAAATATTAGCTTAATCCAAAACATTTATAGCCCCCAAAACGTTTTTAATGGTCACCGTCCATTCAACACCGTTTCCTGTAATGTGGTTCACTTGAGATTTCAATATACCTCATTTTTTCTTTCATAACATAAAATGATCTATAAAAATAGATGAACGGCATGGATGAAACACATACATCATGGTGGGGCCCACAAAGCACCGACCACCAGCCATTGGCTGGTGTCAGGGGGTAGCCAATTCGTCTCCATAGGGAGACTGCTACAAAGTGACGTCACCAAGTTCTATGGGCCCCACCATGATGTATATTTTGTATCCACGCCGTCCATCCATCTGGAGAGATCATTTTAGGGTAAGATCCAAAGAATGAGTCACATCCAAAGCTCCAGTGGACCCCACCAGAGAAAACAGTGGCGCGAGCGACACCACCGTTAAAAATTCTAATAAGAACTGGTTAGGGCGCCGGCCCTAACCAGTTCGTCTCTCGCCCTCTCTCTGCGCCTCTCCCTCTCTCTCTACGCCTCTCCCTCTCCCCTTCCCTTTCCCTCTCTCTGATCTCCTCCTCTCTCTGCGCCTCTGCCTCTCTCTCTACGCCTCTCCTCTCCCTTTCCCTCTCTCTGATCTCCTCCTCTCTCTGCGCCTCTCCCTCTCTCTCTACGCCTCTCCCTCTCCCTTTCCCTCTCTCTCCTTCTCTCTCCGCTCTCCCTCTCGCTCTCGATCTCCCTCACGCGCGCGCCCTTTTCTCCCGCCCGCGGCAGACCCATCTCTCCATCTCTCTTTCGCACTAAGCCTCTCCATATCCCTTGCCCTCTCTCAATCTCCCTCATGCGCTCGGCCTCTGTATCTGTCTCTGTCTGTCTCTCTCTCTCTCTCTCTCTCTCTCTCTCTCTCTCTCTCTCTCTCTCTCTCTCTCTCTCTCTCTCTCTCTCTCTCCGTCTCTGTCTCTGTCTCTCTCTCTGTATCTATTTGCTGTCTTGAATGAGCTTGATAGGCAGGAGGAGGTGGCGCTCAAGGTAGGATTTTGATGCTTGAAATTTTCATTCTGATGCATTTTCTGAGATGTCTCTGATTTCATTTATTTATTTATTTTTTGCAATTTCTGGAATTGGGTTTTTAAAATGAAGTGATTATTTGCTTGTGGGCCTGTGGTATTCAGTGGCAGTGATTTATCTGTTAAGCTCGTGGAATACATGTACTGCAGTCTTCATGGAGAAATTCATGGAGCCTAGCTTCGAAATCACAATGATGGAATGATCCCAGCCATCAAACTGGTGACTGTCAAATGGACTGCAGTCCTCAATAGATTGTTGGGTTTTTATTTTTTATTTTATATCAGGGTTCAAAATATCAGAATGCTCCTTTTATATCATGAATTTATTAGGATAAATTCATCCTCTGATGCAATGCAACGTCTGTATTTGAATTTGGATATGTACTGTGAGGCATCATTTTTAACTGTTTGTATTTACAGTACGCCTCTATAAAAATGCATCATATCAGAATGAGTTGGTGCAGTCTGATACAAATGCTTGTAGGGTGTCCATATACAGAGATATAACTCGCAGTTGTTTGTGATTATCATGCATGATTGGTTTGCCAAACAAACAGCCTAGATCTTGCACAAAAGATAGTGGCTGAGCTCAGGCTCAGGCTGGACTCAGACCTGGGACAGCCATAATAATCAAGCGATGTGCTTGGGCCTGTCTGTTTGGCCCAGGCCTGTATTTTGCTTTGCAGGCTGGGTTTGGACAGACCTTGACCCAGCCTGAATTTGGCACGTTGACAGCCCTATTCATGGTTGGTTGAACCCTATCGCAAGAACCTGTTCCATCTGGTGCTTAAAAACAAAATGAGAGAATCAACGAGCATCTTCTGAATATATATTGATACTTCATTTAAACAATTCTTTCAACTGTCACCCATCTCCAAAAATTTTACCAACCAGACTCTTCATTGAAACAGTTTTTTCAATAGTCACCCATTACTAAAATTTTGACAACCAGACTCTGCCAGACAGTTTTTCCAATGTAAGCCACCTGCAATTTTGCTTTTCCATAGTAGGCAAAGATATGTTAAAGTGATCATGGGTGAGAATTCCAAGTTTAAAAGATGAACTTGGCTTTTGTAACATCATGGTTAGGCCTAACATAACTTGGTTCTCATTGATTTACGTTGAGTAATTAATCTTTTTTTTTTTTTTTGTAATGTTCATGGCTATCTAAATTGTAAATGTTAGCTAATGCCTTGCATCTATAGGTTGTAGGCACTCCGAGCTACATGTGTCCTGAGCTTCTTGCAGATATCCCTTATGGCTACAAATCTGATATTTGGTCATTAGGTGAGATCTGGTGGCTTCTTTTTTTCTTTTTTCCTTTTTTCTTTTTTGTCCTAGTTAAGGATGTAGATCAACTTGTTACTGGGATGTCAAGTTGATCATTCATATTCAATGGTTTGTTTTCACAACATGTGATATCCTGTCCTTGCCTAGCTTTCAATGTAAGCATCTCCATCGTTTTTGTGTTTATTCAGCCACCTCCACCTGTTAACGATACCAATCCGTACAATGTATTCAGACCAAGGGAGAAAGCCCACCGGCTCCACACAAGAAGGGTAGGTATGGATGTTAGTCGTCAGTTTATATGTTTTGAAATAAAATTGATGTAGAAATCAGAATGCTGCTGGTACAATAGAGATGTCTTGGTATGTATGTCATGTAACTCCATGATGTGGCATGAAATAATAATATTCCTCTACAAAAATCATTCTGTGTACTCTCACTTCTTGAAACTAGAACCAGGTATTAGGGATTTAAGGTGAAGATAGGTCAGTTTTGCTGGAAGTGGCATATAATCAGAAACCCCAGACCAGTGACCTTGTGAACAAGGGATGGTGGGAATCTTTCCTTAGCTGCTCTATTGTGGAATGTTTTGAACCATTGCAGGACTGTTTTATTTTGTAAATAAGCTAGCCTAGTAGTTGGCTTGTTTGGGACTGATTTAATTAGGTTTAAGAGCTAGAAGAAGTTTAATCAAGGGCCAAGATCACATACTGGTTTTTGAATGATTGGGTATTAACATATGGCTAATTGATTTTTATTTATTTAATTTTTTTTATTATATATATTTTTTTGCTGTTGTTGTTATATATATGTTTTATTTTGTAAACATATGGCTTGTTTGGGACTGATTTTTTTGTTATTGTTGTTGTTGTTGTTATTGTTGGAGAATCCATCCGTGTTTAGTTGAATTGCCTTCTATATCTCGATCATTTGTGGAATTCTGTGTTTATGCTTGGGTTTATTTTTGAAATAGATATCTGTTTTATTTCAATGTTTTCTTATTTATGGTCTATGATTATGATCAATAGGTTGCATTTGTTGGTGGGAAATAAGTTTTTGTTTATAATAATATTAAAAAATCTGTTTATATAAAAAAATTTCCATTTGATTTTTTTTGTATGGATGCATCATGCATGGTTTTATGATAAAACACATGTATGTATGTGTGTATATGTATGCATGCACGCATGGATGGATGAAACGCATGCATGCATGGATGGATAGATTATGCATGTGTGTATGCATGCATACATGCATGGATGGATTTGTGTATGTATATGTATGTATGCATGCATGCATGGATGGAAGACTGGATGGTCTATATGATTATGATCAATAGGTTGCATTTGTTGGTGGGAAATCAGTTTTTGTTTATAATAATATTTTAAAAAATCTGTTTATATAAAAAAAATTTCATTTGATTTTTTTTTTTTTTTTTTGTATGGATGCATCATGCATGGTTTTATGATAAAACACATGTATGTATAAAACAAATTATTTGTTCCAAACAGGACATTTATGATAAAACAAATTATTTGTTCCAAACAGGACATTTATCAAAGGAGCACTATCAGGTGATATTTAAGATTTTCATTATAAATAGATTAAGAGCCAATGATAATTATAAGTAGACTTGCAGCAAAAAATAAAGAATTGGATTTTTTTCAAAACATGGAAAGACTAATCAGTCCTACTTCTTGTAACTTCAGCCACTGCTTCAAATGGATGGACTGCACAAAGATTTGGTTAGGGAGACCACTGATGGTGAACTAGCAGCTGCAACAAATATGAGAGCTACAAAGGTGAAAAGAAACATAAGGCGGTCGGTAAGATAAGATAGATTGACAGTACTTGTTTCAATTTTCTTGGATGGATGATGAATGTATTTGGGAATGTAAATGAAAATAAAAAACTTATAATATATATATATATATATGTTATCAATGGAGGATACCTTGTTTAGGGGGACATGAAATTCTTGTAGCTTATGGTATGGTGCCCCAATATTGGTTGTACGTTACTAGTATGTAGTAGATAATACTAGGTTCAATAGTAGATAATACTAGAGAATCCCTAAACCTAAACCTACACCTAATCCTAATCTACTCCTTAACCTAAACCTAAACTTGAAAACCCAACCCTAAATCCATACACAAACCCGAACCCGAACCCGATTTCCTAAACCTAAACCTTAACTTATTCTCAATTCCCTAAACCGTAACCTATAACCTACACTTATAACCTAAACTTAAACCTATAACCTCAACCTGTAACCTTAACAACCTGTAACCTTAACCTAAACGTAAAACCTAAACCTAAACCCAAACCCGATCCCGAACCCAAATATGAATCCCTAAACCCTTAGCCTAAACCTAAAACCCAAACGTAAACCCGATCTCGAACCCGGACCTGATTTCCTATACCTAAACCTTAACGTATTCTCAAATCCCTATACTTAAACCTACACCTAACCTAATCTCAACTCCCTATCCTAAACCTAGACCTAAACTTGAAAACCCAAACCTAAACCCGATCCTGAACCCGAATCTGAATCCTTAAACGCTTAGCCTAAACCTAAAACCCAAACGTAAACCCGATCTCGAACCCGAACCCAATTTCCTATACTTAAACCTTAACGTATTCTCAAATCCCTAAACCTAAACCTACACCTAATCCTAATCTCAACTCCCTAACCTAAACCTAAACCTAAACTTGAAAACCCAAAACTAAACCCGACCCCGAACCTGATCTCGATTTTTTAAACCTAAACTTACAACTTAACCTAAACCTATTCTCAAATCCCAAAACCTGTAACCTAAACCTAAACCTAAACCAAAACCTATAACCAAAACCAAAACCTATAACCTAAACCCGAACCCATTCTCAAATCCCATAACCTATAACCTAAACCTAAACCTAAACCAAAACCTATAACCCAAACCCGAACCCAAACCCAAACCCGAACCCGAATTCCTAAACCTTAACCTAAACATATAATCTATAACCTATAACTTAAGCCTATACCTAAACTTAAAACCTTATAACCTTAAACTATTCTCAAATCCTTAAACCTTAACCTATAACCTTACCTACCAAATTCCTAAACCTTAACCAAAACATATAACCTATAACCTATAACCTAAGCCTATAACTTAAACCTAAAGCTAAACCTATAACCTAATCCCAAACCTATAACCTAAACTCAAATCCCTAAACCTAAACCTAAACTTGAAAACTCAAACCTAAACCCGATCCCGAACCCGATTTCCTAAACCTATACCTTAACCTATTCTCAATTCCCTAAACCTATAGCTTTTAACCTAAACCTAAACCTAAACCTAAACCTATAACCTATAACCTATAACCTAAACTTAAACTTAAAACTTAAATGTATTCTCAAATCCCTAAACCTAAACCTACACCTAATCCTAAACTCAATTCCCTAACCTAAACCTAAACCTAAACCTAAACTTGAAAACCTAAACCTAAACCCGATCCCGAACTCGAACCCGATTTCCTAAACCTAAACCTTAACCTATTCTCAATTTCCTAAACCTTAACCTATAACTTAACCTAAGCCTAAACCTATAACCTACACTTATAACCTAAACCTAAACCTAAGCCTAAAACCTAAACCTATGACCTAAAACCTAAATGTATTCTCAAATCCCTAAACCTAAACCTACACCTAATCCTAATCTCAACTCCCTAACCTAAACATAAACCTAAACTTGAAAACCCAAACCTAAACCCGAACCTGAACCCGAACCCGATTTCCTAAACCTATACCTTAACCTATTCTCAATTTCCTAAACCTTAACCTATAACCTACACTTATAACCTAAACCTAAACCTAAGCCTAAAACCTAAACCTAAACCTATGACCTAAAACCTAAGGGCCCGTTTGGACGGGTGGATTGGAAGGTATTGAATGGTATTAGGGTGGATGGCATGGATTCCAAGGCAATGATGGTGTTGTCAGTGGATTGTCTTAAGATCCATGGGATTGCTATATCGAGCCTGTTTGGCACGCCTGGCCAATCCCGGGATTAAACCTTCCCATCCCTTCCAATCCCTTGAACCAAACATATCCCAGGCAAATTTGAACGGATTATGGTGGATTGGATGAGAATTAAAGGTAATGATGGTGTTGTCAGTGGATTGTCTTAAGATCCATGGGATTGCTAGATCCGGGGATCAGATCACCCAGTCTGTTTGGCATGCCCGGCCAATCCCGGGATTTTAACTTCCAATCCCTTCCAATACCGTCCAATCCCTTCCAATCCGCCCTACCAAATGGGCCCTTAATGTATTCTCAAATCCCTAAACTTAAACTTACACCTAATAATAATCTCAACTCCCTAACCTAAACCTAAACCTAAACTTGAAAACCCAAACCTAAACCTGATCCCGAACCCGATTTCCTAAACTTATACCTTAACCTATTCTCGATTTCCTAAACCTTAACCTATAACCTAACCTAAACCTAAACCTAAACCTAAACCTATAACCTACACTTATAACCAAAACCTAAACCTATAACCTAAACCTAAGCCTAAAACCTAAAACCTAAATGTATTCTCAAATCCCTAAACCTAAACCTACACCTAATAATAATCTCAACTCCCTAACCTAAACCTAAACCTAAACTTGAAAACCCAAACCTAAACCCGGTCCCGAACCCGATTTCCTAAACCTAAACCTTAACCTATTCTCAATTCCCTAAACCTATAGCTTATAACCTAAACCTAAACCTAAACCTAAACCTAAACCTATAACCTATAACTTATAACCTAAACCTAAACCTAAAACCTAAATGTATTTTCAAATCCCTAAACCTAAACCTACACCTAATCCTAATCTCAATTCCCTAACCTAAACCTAAACCTAAACTTGAAAACCTAAACCTAAACCTGATCCCGAACCCGAACCCAATTTCCTAAACCTAAACCTTAACCTATTCTCAATTTCCTAAACCTTAACCTATAACTTAACGTAAACCTAAACCTAAACCTATAACCTACACTTATAACCTAAACCTAAACCTATAACATAAACCTAAGCCTAAAACCTAAACCTATGACTTAAAACCTAAATGTATTCTCAAATCCCTAAACCTACACCTAATCCTAATCTCAACACCCTAACCTAAACCTAAACCTATAACCTACACTTAAAACCTAAACCTAAGCCTAAAACCTAAACCTATGACCGAAAACCTAAATGTATTCTCAAATCCCTAAACCTAAACCTACACCTAATCCTAATATCAACTCCCTAACCTAAACCTAAACCTAAACTTGAAAACCCAAAGCTAAACCCGATCTTGAACCCGAACCCGAACCCGAACCCGAACCCGATTTCCCAAACCTATACCTTAACCTATTCTCAATTTCCTAAACCTTAACCTATAACCTAACTTAAACCTAAACCTAAACCTATAAGCTACACTTATAACCTAAACCTAAGCCTAAAACCTAAACCTATGACCTAAAACCTAAATGTATTCTCAAATCCCTAAACCTAAACCTAAACCTAAACATGAAAACCCAAACCTAAACCCGATCCCGAACCCGAACCCGAACTCGATTTCCTAAACCTAAACCTTAACATATTCTCAATTCCCTAAACCTATAGCTTATAACCTTAACCTAAACCTAAACCTAAACCTATAACCCATAACTTATAACCTAAACCTAAACCTAAAACCTAAATGTATTCTCAAATCCCTAAACCTAAACCTACACCTAATCCTAATATCAATTCCCTAACCTAAACCTAAGCCTAAACTTGAAAACCTAAACCTAAACCCGATCCCGAATCCGAACCCAATTTCCTAAACCTAAACCCTAACCTATTCTCAATTTCCTAAACCTTAACCTATAACCTAGCGTAAACCTAAACCTACACTTATAACCTACACTTATAACCTAAACCTAAACCTATAACCTAAACCTAAGCCTAAAACCTAAACCTATGACCTAAAACCTAAATGTATTCTCAAATCCCTAAACCTAAACCTACACCTAATCCTAATCTCAACTCCCTAACCTAAACCTAAACCTAAACTTGAAAACCCAAACCTAAACCTGATCCCGAACCCTAACCCGATTTCCTAAACTTAAACCTTAACCTATTCTCAATTCCCTAAACCTATAGCTTATAACCTAAACCTAAACCTTAACCTAAATCTAAACCTAAACCTATAACCTTAACCTAAACCAAATCCTATGACCTAAAACCTAAATGTATTCTCAAATCTCTAAACCTAAACCTACACCTAATCCTAATCTCAACTCCCTAACCTAAACCTAAACCCGATCCCGAAACTGAACTCGATTTCCTAAACCTATACCTTAACTTCTTCTCAATTCCCTAAACCTATAGCTTATAACCGAAACCTAAACTTAAACCTTAACCTAAACCTATAACCTTAACCTAAACCAAATCCTATGACCTAATACCTAAATGTATTCTCAAATCCCTAAACCTAAACCTACGCCTAATCCTAATCTCAACTCCCTAACCTAAACCTAAACCTAAACTTGAAAACCCAAACCTAAACGTGATCCCGAACCCGAACCCGATTTCCTAAACCTATACCTTAACCTATTCTCAATTCCTTAAACCTATAGCTTATAACCTAAACTTAAACCTTAACCTTAACTTAAACCTAAACTAAAACCTATGACCTAAAACCTAAATGTATTCTTAAATCTCTAAACCTAAACCTACACCTAATCATAATCTCAATTCCCTAACGTAAACCTAAACCTAAACTTGAAAACCCATACCTAAACCCGATTCCGAACCCGAACCCGAACCCGATTTCCTAAACCTAAACCTTAACCTATTCTCAATTTCCTAAACCTAAACCTAAACCTAAACCTATAACCTACACTTATAACTATAACCTAAACCTAAGCCTAAAACCTAAACCTAAAACCTAAATGTATTCTTAAATCCCTAAACCTAAACCTACACCTAATCCTAATCTCAACTCCCTAACCTAAACCTAAACTTGAAAACCCAAACTTAAACCTGATCCCGAACCCGAACCCGATTTCCTAAACCTAAACCTTAACCTATTCTTAATTCCCTAAACCTATAGCTTATAACCTAAACCTAAACCTTAACCTAAAACCTAAATGTATTCTCAAATCCCTAAACCTAAACCTACACCTAATCCTAATCTTAACTCCCTAACCTAAACCTAAACCCGATCCCGATTTTCTAAACCTAAACCTTAACCTATTCTCAGTTCCCTAACCTAAACCTAAACCTTAACCTATTCTCAGTTCCCTAACCTAAACCTAAACCTAAACCTATAACCTTAACCTAAATCAAAACTTATGACCTAAAACCTAAATATATTCTCAAATCTCTAAACCTAAACCTACACCTAATCCTAATCTCAACTCCCTAACCTAAACCTAAACCTAAACTTGAAAACCCAAACCTAAAACCCGAACCCGAACCCGATTTCCTAAACCTAAACCTTAACCTATTCTCAAATCCCTAAACTTAAACCTACACCTAATCCTAATCTAAACTCTCTAACCTAAACCTAAACCTAAACTTGAAAACCCAAACCCAAACCCAATCCCGAACCCGAACCCGAATTCCTAAACCTAAACCTAAACCTATTTTCAAATCCCTAAGCCTAAACCTACACCTAATCCTAATCTCGACTTCCTAACCTAAACCTGAACCTAAACTTGAAAACCCAAACCTAAACCCGAACCCGATTTCCTAAACCTAAACCTTAACATATTCTCAATTCCCTAAACCTATAGCTTATAAGACCTTAAAACCTTAACCTTAACCTAAACCTATAACCTTAAAACCAAAACCTATGTCCTAAAACCTAAACTTATAACCTATAACCTAACCTTAACCTAAACCTAAAACCTAAACCTTAACCAATACCTAAAACCTAAAAATAAACCTAAAACCTAAATGTATTCTCAAATCCCTAAACCTAAACCTACACCTAATCGTAATCTCAACTCCCTAACCTAAACCTAAACTTGAAAACCCAAACCTAAACCTGATCCCGAACCCGAATCCGATTTCCTAAACCTAAACCTTAACCTATTCTCAATTCCCTAAACCTAAACCTTAACCTAAACTTAAAACCTAAACCTATAACCTAAAACCTAAAACCTAAACCTAAAACCTAAACCTAAAACCTGAATGTATTCTCAAATCCTTAAACTTAGACCTACACCTAATCCTAAACCTAAACTTGAAAACCCAAACCTAAACCCTATACCGAACCCGAACCCGATTGTTGTAATAATGTAGCCCAATCATAAGGCAACAAACAAGAATGTATCCCTTTTAACACATGCCCCTTTTTACAAAACTTTAATTTTTGTTGTTGTTTCTATTAATTGAAACATTTTTTTTTTTTGCATTATTTGCTCATATTAGGTTTATTTTAATGATCAGTTTTATTTTAAAAAAGTTCTCTTTTTTGGATAAGTTTCTGCAATTTTTCATGATTCTGAATTATAATGTTTTGTTGGTTGAATATTTTTTTATTAGATGAAAGACAAAAAGAAAATTGTTGTTGATTTTTTTTTCCTTTTTTTACTTATGAAGTTAAACTTTATATGTATTATGCGTTGATGAATAATGTATTGTGGATAAGATTGTTTGTGTTTGGATGGATTTACATAGTTTGGGTTTAGATGGATGTGAATGTGAATGTGATTGTGATGAAACAGGTGTATATCAGTCCTGTTTGGATGAAACAGGTGTATGTCAGTCTTGTTTGGATGAAACAGGTGTATATCAGTCCTGTTTGGATGAAACAGGTGACTGTGAATGAAACAGGTGTATATCAGTCTTGTTTAGATGAAACAGGTGAATGTGAATGTGATGAAACAGTTTGGATTTACGTATGTGAATGAAACAGGTGTATATCAGTCCTGTTTGGATGAAACAGGTGTATATCGGTCCTGTTTGGATGAAATAGGTGTATGTCAGTCCTGTTTGGATGAAACAGGTGTATATCAGTCTTGTTTGGATGAAACAGGTGTATGTGAATGAAACAGGTGTATATCAGTCCTGTTTGGATGAAACAGATGTATGTGAATGAAACAGGTGTATATCAGTCCTGTTTGGATGTAACAGGTGAATGTGAATGTGATGAAACAGTTTGGATTTATGTATGTGAATGAAACAGGTGTATATCAGTCCTTTTTGGATGAAACAGGTGAACGTGAATGAAACAGGTGTATATCAGTCCTTTTTAGATGAAACAGGTGAACGTGAATGAAACAGGTGTATATCAGTCCTGTTTGGATGAAACAGGTGAATGTGATGAAATAGTTTGGATTTATGTAGTTTGTATAACAGGTGTATATCAGGAAGAATACTGTAACAGGTCAAATTTGAAAATGTCCTTTAAGGGTCATAAGAGACGGCCTATAGCAGTCCTTTTAAAGGACGGCCTATGACCGTCCTTTTAAAGGATGGTCTATAACCGTCCTTTGAAGGCTCATAAGAGACGGTCCATGACAGTCCCTTTTAAGGACGGTCATAGACCGTCCGTTTAAAGGACGGTCCATGGCTGTCCTTTGAAGGCTCGTAAGAGACGGTCGATGGCAGTCCTTTTTAAAGACGGTCCATAACAGTCCTTTTAAAGGATGGTCTATGGCCGTCCTTTTTAGGATCGTAAGAGACGGTCCATGACAGTCCATTTTAAGGACGGTCCATGACAGTCCATTTTAAGGACGGTCCATGACCGTCCTTTTTTAAGACGGTCCGTGACCGTCTTTTTTTCGTCAATAAGAATGACGGTTTTCAACCGTCCTTTAAAAAATAAGACACGTCAAAATTTGACGGCCTATGCGACGGTCCATGACCGTCCTTTTCGGTCATTTGAGACGGTTTTGGACCGTCCTTTTTTCGCTGTTTTGGCGTAGTGTAAGAGGAAGATGAGTAACCCCAGGAAAAAACTCATGTCAAGCATATTTAATGCCACGAACTTTCATTATGTCTTTGGTTGACTTCACCAAAGATTTTATCCGCACTAGATTAAGAAACAATAGCAAATAGAATTACTGCTTATATTTCCAAGGGATTCAACAAAAATTTACTTGGATGTAAAAGCTGAATGCCAATTTGCAACATCGAAGCAACAACCAGAAAATTGTGTATCTGAAAATATAAATAAAGAGCTAAAATTTGAGTACATTTGAGTGAAAAATAACCAAGATCTACTAATGATATATTCAAAGCATAAGAACATAGCGTATTATCGAACTCACTTGAAAAGCATAAGAACGTAGCATAAGAACATAGCGTATTATCGGACATGGGATGCAGTATAAGAAGACTATATACTCAGGAAAGAAAAAGACTATGAATTCTATTGGTAATTTGGAATACTTATAGTAGACTGATCTTGATGCGTGAACCATCCATTAAGTGGTTTTAAGCTGGCTAGCTCGTTTTTGAATGTTTAACATATTTAATCACCTGATTTTAACCATTGATCTTTTTATTTCAACTATTAAAATGTCTTGATTGTGTTTGATGGAAGATTGAGGTCGAAACTTAATGATCTATCTCTTAAATTGGCATGAGAATTTGTCAAGGATAGTGACCACGACAAGTGAACAGATCTAATCAATTTAGGTGCATGGATAAGGCAGGCTTTTAAACTTTATGTAATGGGCATGCCAAACTGTAGGGGTGAGGAAGAAAGATGGGGATAGGATATCCCAGACTTCTATTTCCCATGTAGAAGACAATTGCTTCACCAAGGGTGGATGTGCAAGATCGTTCATGTTTGGGACTTCTAAAGCCTCTCTAATTCAATTTGAAACGTGTCTCTCATTATGGTAGTCTCCGCTCCCAGGTTGTGTAGGCCCCACATTGATGTGTCTGTGAAATCTTGTCCGTCCATTGCATGATGAATTCCTTAGTATTTGGCTACAGGCCCAAAATCAGACCAATCGATCCATGACTCAAAACCACAGGAGAAAATGCACCTCTTATGTCCGGCTAGAGCCTAGAGGCCCAAAAGTCAGGTCGGAGCTACAGGGAAATATGTACTTACTCATGTTTGGCTAGAGTCCCAGAAAACAGGGAAATATCTAACTCACTTGAAAAGCATAAGATCTACTGATGATGCTGAAAAAGAAGACAACCGACATCCATTTGGGGCCACCACATGAACAGTCCCATTTGCTGGAAGTGGTCCCATTCAGAGTCTGAGACAACATGTAGACCACTTCTAGCTACCCAGGTCCTTCCTGTGGTCAGCCCCACTCTGGACAGGTGATGCTGAAAAAGAAGACAACCGACATCCATCCAATCATACCAGGTCCACCAATCAAGCGGCAGAGATTGTTCCATGAAAGACATTCCTAGCCCACCACCCATCCACAGTCGGCCCCCACATATTAGCTCCAAGGACTCCAAAACAGTAAAACACAGCACATAAATCTCACCAGAAACCCTAAAACTTGCAGAAACACAAGACATTAACACAGACAGAATTTTTCCTAAATGGAATCAAATCAATCAGAGGTTAGTTTCCAAACAGTACTAGTAGAATCGAACAATCTTTAACAAGAAAACAAAATCAAACCCTACAACCCCTTGAATTCAACATACAGCCTCATCAAAACACCAAAATCCAAAGGTGAAAAAATCATCATAAGAGCGATTTCCACTGACTTCTTCGGCCGATGATTTCTTCTTTTATTGAAACCGATCCATGTCTGAGAAAGAAGAAAATGAGATCTCGAAAATCCCTTCTCCAATGTTTGGAGTGTAGATGAAGTGAATTACTAGAGTTTCTAGCAGATTGCATCCCTAATTACAGATCCTACATCTACTACAACAAATACTGGGTAAGGCCGATTGAAGGATCGGAGAGAGATGGGCATTAGGAACCCTACATTTTTTTAAGGTGTTTGGATGCGCAGATTGCAAATGCGAGGGAAACTTTCAAAACTGGTGGGTATGAATGTTTGTAAAACACGAACATCACTGAGGGTTGAGATCGGGAGGGAGAGGGAGGCGTTTTGGGCGTTTTGAAGGGATTAGAGCGTTCTGGGGATGAAAATAATCCAGTAGTCTGCGGTAGATTTACATAAACGTAACTCTCGGGCCATGTGGGGTCCCCTTAGGGGGTTCTAATAGAATCCATTTTGTCCATTTGTTTCAAAATAATACAATAAACTATAGTAATAAGAAATAAGAATATATAGCAATCAATCGGGACACACTAACAAAAAAGTGAAAGTAACAATGTACAACCGCCACTATTCGAGTACGGCTCACTACCGTTTCAAATCAGAAATGACTTAAAGCCGTTTCTGAACCAAAATGCCGACCGTACCGGTTTGGCGATTTTGGTGTAGTGTATCGATGCCATCGATGGTTTGCTCGATGTCACCTTCGATGGTATTGAATAGTTGTTGATCCTATCGATATTTTTCAAATTTTTTTTTAGTTGGTTGCTGGACTAACCGGGCACATTTTCGATGCCATTGAGAATTTTCAGAAAATCATATTTTGTTTATGGACAATTGATGTGTTAGTTTGATGTCCTTGACATGGTTTCGATGCCATCGAATGATTATTTTCGATGCCATCGACAAATTCTGTGCAGATTTTCGCGGGAACTATGAATTTGCAGAATTTGTTTCTTATTTTGATTGTGTTTCCTCCAAAGGTTATATATTGGAGTGCAATCGGAATCGGGAGTGTATCAAGGGGATTCTAGGATTTATAAATCGTCCAAGGGTTTCAAAGGGTGTAGCAAGGGTGACATTCGAGGTTGTTCGAATTGGGTAAACTCCTTACTTTGTAATTTCTGCTTTCATAGTGATCATCTGTCGCTTCGTGCTGTGGTTTTTTTCCGAAAGTGTTTCTCCATGTTAAATTGTTGTGTTCTCTGTGTTTGCTTGGTGCTATTGGATTGCTATCCTAGATTCATCTTTGTGTGCTTCCGCGGTCTCCCAACATGGTTCTTCCTTCAAAGATGCGTTGTGCCTTGCCTTTCACAAGCAAATAATTTTTAGCATGCTGGTACAATCAAACAAAAGGAAAAGCTTAAAGTTGGTCAATGAAAACAACAATAAGAATGTTTCTTCTAAAAGAACTATTTATATTGAATAAGGATCTAGTTTAGCATATAATCATATACTTCGATT
Source organism: Magnolia officinalis (assembly GCA_021015155.1). NCBI lineage: Eukaryota > Viridiplantae > Streptophyta > Magnoliopsida > Magnoliales > Magnoliaceae > Magnolia > Magnolia officinalis. The sequence goes on from JAJHSJ010000992.1 coordinate 28,969, forward strand.
ACAATTAAAAAGTTACTTTTATAGGATTATCACTATAAAAATAGAATAAGGTAAGATAAATTAATAGATTTCATTTGTTGGTTGGATTTAGTTGTGTGTGTTGCTCTGTTATTTTTACTATCATTTATAAATTTATTCTATAGCTATTTTTCAATTATTTCTCTCTTTATTGGATGGTTATAGCAACTAAGGCGTCACCACCTATATTCTTCTCTTGTTACTTTCGTATTTTGATTGTTTCTCTTCTCTTGGCCAAGTTCTATTTTCTTCAATTATGGGTGCTCTTTAAGTACGTTCTGCTTCTGAATGTCTTGGCCGCACGACTTTTTCAGTCACCTAATAACATGCAATATTAAATCAATGCCAGTTATGATTCTGCAAAAAACACTTTAAGTATTTTAGAAAATCTTTTTATACACCTTTTATCTCTCCTGTAATGCAATATGTCACTTCCCTATTGATTTTTTCTAGAATAGTCATAAATATGATACAACAATTTTAATCGATGATTTGATGGTAGTGAATTCAAAGACGAAGAGTGGATTAGGTGTTACCTAACTTATGTAACACCTTAGTGAGTGTTACCCTTACCGTGGGCTCACCTTGATGATGTGTTGTATATCCATTTCCATCTCATTTTAAGACTTGATTGGAAAAATTCAGTAAATCTAAAATCTTAAGTGAACCACATCACACGAAACAGTGATGATTGAGTGTCTCACCATTAAGAAATTCAAAAGACCCATGTAACATTTTTGTAATGTTTATTTTCCATCCAACCCATTGATAATGTCAAGAAGAACTGGATGAAGGGAAAAAGGCAAGGCTCATCTTGATCAAAATATTTTATACCCCACAAAATGTTTTTAACGGTCATTATTCATCACCGTTTTTAATGGTACGGTTCACCTGAGATTTGGATCTTAAAATTTAGAATCTCATCCTAAAATGATATAAAAAAACAGATGGATGGTGTAGGATATACAAAAATACATCAAGGTGGGCCCCATACGGTTAATCTTTTTAAGGTTTGGAATCTATGATATGGAAAAACAGATGGACAATCGTAAGATATAAAAATATAAGTTTTTAATTGTCATTCATTACTGTTTCTAGTGGTGGGGTTCACCTAAGATTTGAATCTTAATATTTGGAATCACATCCTAAAGTGAGATGGAAAAACAAATGTATAGCGTATGATATACAAAAATACATCAAGGTGGGACTCATACAGTTGGGGTATTACCCAAGGTAACAACTAATCCACTCTCTCAAAGACATGCCAATTTCCTGGAGTAATAATCTCTTTGAGGCCCACCCTGATTCATGTGACATCCACTCCCTGGTCGGTTGTCTCATGTAGGATAGTGAGCTCAAAAATTAGGTCAATCTAAAAATAGAATGGGCAATACCATGTTAGGGTGGTCTTGGGGGACGCAGATTGGGTACTACCCCCACCACGACCTAGCGAGAGACAGACTATCCTGGCAGGAGATATGTGGGAACCACTTTGGTGTATGTGTTTTATTCATGTCATCCATCCATTTTTGCCTACCATTTTATGGCATGAGCTTAAAAAGAGTTGACACCACAAGAAACAGTGGTGACAATGACACCCACTGATGTTTATTTGCCATCCAACTTGTTCATAAGGTCACTTAGAAAAAAAAAAAAAAAATAAATTTTAGCTTGATCAAGAACTTCCATGGCCCTAATAAGTTTTCAAGGGTAGACAAGACATTTAATTCCCATGGCTTCTAGTATTATGGTCCACATGAGCCTTCTATCTATTTCTTTTTTGGGCTCGTGACCTAAAACTCTATTCCACATTTAGATAGACAGCGTGAATAAAACAAATATATCACAGGGTGCCCTACAGAGCCCTTGTGAGGACCGTTCGTCTCTAGCTAGGTCCTAGTTGGGTAGTACCCAATCCAAGTCCAGCTAGCATGGGGGGGGGGGGGGGGGGGGACTAGGCTCAGGGCTGCACTAGGCTAAAACCAATAATAAATAAGCTGGCCCACTCAGCCTAGCCCAGCCCACTTTGTTAGCTTATGCTAGACAGGACATAACTTAATAGAGTTCCTACTAGCACATGTGGTAATTATGAAGAACTTCAATTAGATAGTGAGCGATGTATTAATGTATATTTTTAAGTCCATGTATGGATAGTTGGGTTGGGCATATGCTTAATTGATAAATGACTTTATTCTACACATATTCCAAAATAAATAAATAAAGAAGGTGGAAAAAAAAAGCATTTGAATCTCTAAAAGGCATTGATGGTTCACAGACAACTCACCAATTGTAAACAGAGCATATTTGTAACTTATCTTTAATTCATCCGCCGAGTCCTCTGAGGCAAGGGCTAGGGTTGGGGCCTATTTGGCGTAGGGCTTAGGCCTTCACCTGGCCCACTATCACCCCTAAGCATATGAAACAATGGTGATTGAAATGCCTACCGTTGAACCCTCACTGTCTTATTAAGGTTTCATATGGCTTATATTGGTTTTTCTTTCATTCCAAGAGATTGGATAGCTTATAAACATCACAATGGGCCTTGGGTCAGCTTACTTTTAGACTCGTATTCTAACATGAGTTCGTACAATTAGTGGTGTACACGAACCGAGCTAGCTCGACTCGACTCGAAAAAGCTTGATTCGACTCAGTTCGAAGCTGAGTTCGAGCCGAGTCGAGCTGATTTTTTGAGCTCCAAAAAAAAATTCAAACCGAGTTCGAGCTTGCCCGAGCTTGACTCGACTCGAACCCAACTCGAATCGAACTCGGATCGAACCAGTTCGGTGACTCGGTTACTTTGTTATTGATGTTGCTCACCAAGTATTTGATGAAATGACTCAACGAAGTGTGGTTGGTGGCAAGGAAGGTATGTATATGAAACAAATACTATTTTTTCTTAATTTTTATCTTGCTTAGAAGGTGTTTGATGAAATACCTATAAAATTAATACTGTTGTTTTACATATAGTGAGATTTTAAAGGTGCGGTCCATGTGTTTGTGAAAATGCTGCACAGGCGAACTCAACTCGATCTTGGTTCAAACTCGACTCAAACTAGCCCAAGATGCCGACCGAACTGAGCCGAGCTGACCAATCAGGCTCGAGGACCGAGCCGAGTTCGAGCTGGGGTTAGCTAGTGGCCAAGCTGAGTCGAGGCGTACACCCCTATGCACAATCTATGAATGGAATGGATGTCACATATATCAAGATTGTCATAAACCTTATAGGGCTTTTCTATTGCACGGGCTCCATTATAGGCGATGAAACAATATCCAACTTGGAAGAGTAGAACCCTTTAATCAAGGGCCTACAATTTAATAATGTTAAGTGGGCCATAGATTGGAACATGAATTACGAGGTTGTTCATTCAGGGTTGAAAGTGAGGTGTGCTTGCTAGTCTTAGGGCATGTTTCAATAATACTTACAAATGAGCTCATAATATTTCAATCTTGCCGACAATTTCTCAATCAAGACTCATCTTGCTTTATCAATCCCTTCTCGCATCTTATTAACACCTTCGTCTACCTTTGTCACTAACCTTTTCTAACATTAGTTATGGCCGAACCTATTTCTATCAAACCAGTTTTTCTAGCCGTACTTTGATGTATTGTTTGGACTTTTCTGGCTGGATCCTTCCCGTGTCGAGCCTCTTAACTCGACCATTCTAATAACTAATCTCTTTCCTAGGGTCTTTTGCTAAATCGAGCTTTTTTTTACCTACCCCGTTTTTCTCCGCCTTCCAATTTTAATAAAATCTAATATCGTTTGTCGTTTACCAATATCATTTTCTTGTCTGTGATTCAGTTTGGACTGGATCTGACATTCGATTTTCATTGGTTATACCAGATCTAAAAATCCTAACTACTGTGCACCGGCAGCCGATTTTTTCGGGCGCGGATTAGGTGTTACCCGGGTAACAGCTTAGTACCGTAGGGCCCACCTCCATGATATGTTGTATATCCACTCCGTCCATTGTTTTTCCAGCCCATTTTAGGAGGCCTTGCAAAAAAAATTAAGCAGATAAAAATCTCAGGTGGACCCCACCACAAGAAACAGTGATGATTGAAGGATTGACACTAAAAACTTCCCAAGACCCACTGTAAGCAGATACATAACATTTATTTGTCATCCAAACTGTTGATAAGGTCAACTAGGAATGGACGAAGAGAAAATAAAAAGATTATCTTGATCCAAAAATTTCGTGGCCTACAAAAAGTTTTTACCGGTCATTCACCACTTTTTCCAGTGGTATGGTACACCTTAGATTCGGATACGGGGATAACGTCCGTAAATGAGCTTAAAAAATGAACGGGCAGCATGGATATGAAACATATTCTTGAAGGTGGGCCCTACACAGTAAGGGTAACACCAACTAAGTTGTTTAGCCGAGTAACAGCTAATCGGCTCCTGATTGCATCTAGAGGTGGGCATGGGATGACCCAGTTCGGCTAACTCGACTCGACCCAAACCGAATGGGTGAGTCAATCCAAAAGGAGTAGGCTTCCCCTAATCTGAACTCAAACCAAGTTGAGTTCGAGCTGCTTAGTAACTCAACCTGAAACTCGGTTAACTCAACTTGATCGGAAACCTGACTCAACTCGGGTTCGAATATGTGTGGTGTATAACATAATTTATATCATTTTTAACTGTAGATGCCGCACCCTACCGTGACCAGATCCCAAAGTCTCCCTCCCTCCCTCATTCTCCTCATCTTCCAAGCCTGGCCTTTCTCTCTCTCCCTCCCTCATCCTCTTCATCTTCATCTTCCAAGCACAGTAACCACCCACCACCATCATCCTCCTCTCTCTCTCCTCTCCACTCTCTAGGTCTCTCCATCCCTCATCTCTCAATCCGACTCGATGCTAACTCGATACTTCTGATCGGATCGAACTAGGTCCGGATCAATCCAGGCCAAACCGGACTTGGATCGAGTCAGGCATGCTGGACTCGGTATCGAATCAAGTCAGCCCTAACTCGGTCCGACTCGGCTCGATGCACAGCTCTAATCGCATCGTACCCCTGCGGTCTCTACCCAGGAACGGGCAGATCTATGTGGAGGCCCATCGTGATGCATCTGTTTATCCACGCCGTCCATCCCTTTTCTGGATCATTTTAAATCATGAGCCCAAAAATGAAACAGATCCAACGCTCAAGCGGACCACCAAAAACAATTTTGGCCACTGATATTTCCAAACCCTTTCGGCATACCCGCCTTTGCCGAATGAATTGCCAATTCCCAACATCTGACTTTGGATCTAACCTTTTATGTTTGTGGAGTGGATCTTTTGAAGTTTTGGACATCAATCCAGAATGCCAATTAGATCTATTACCGTTCATACAATTAATTGGAATATTTCAACGGATGAATCAACAGGAAACAGTTGATGCCCAAAAGGTAGAAATAGCAATCAAAAGTTCAACTGATCATTCAACAACTAGGAAACAATACAGTGCTAAGAGCAGAATTACACAATTTATTAAATAAAATATCTAGAAAGCCCCATTCATCCCTAAACGAGGTCATGGACGGTTAAAACTCAAGCAAGACTTTCCAGACCCTCATTGAACACATGATCAAAACCTTTCATTTCGAAATCGGGGAGTGCCATACCAATCTCAACCCCACCTTCTTCATCTGTGTTCTCGGCAAGAGACATGGCCCCAGACCCTGCTATTGAAAGAATCTCCACCTTTTTAGGCTTCCCCCATCCGAAATCGGTATCGTAGACCCGGAACCGAGGAGACCCGGCCACCGAGAAGATCCGCTCGCTCGCTAACTCCAAGTACCTCCGGAACCACCCCTCCGCGCCTTTCAAAAATCCATCTCCTGCCAACCCGCGAATTCCTCTCCCAATCGACTCGGCCGCGACGACCACTCCACCTTCCTGAGTCAACTCGCTCAGCTTCGCCTGCACGAAGCACGCGCCGATGCAATTCCCGAAATACTCGACAGGCAGCGGCGGGTCCATCCGAGCCCGACAATCCACAGCGAAGACGAAGTGGGTCGTCTTCTCACCATCCGCGGGTCCACGCGCCCTGAGAAGACAGACCCACACGTATGCGCACGTTAGCACGAACGACGAGATGCGGGAATCTTTCTCGCTCCCCTCAAGTCGTCGGGAGGCGATCCAGTCCCTGAGCCGCTCCATGCGGGCGCGACTCAGTACGAAGGTTGCTCGGACCGCGCGGGGCTTGCTCGTAACGCTATTCTCCTCGAGTTTTTCCTTGGGTTTGATTTTCCCCATCTCGATGAAGTGGGCTTTGGTGATCCAATCCAGGGCGCTGGTCTGGGTCCTATCGTAGATCGGGAGCGGCTTGATCGACGCAGCGTCTCCGGATTTACAAATCGACCCCCAGGATTTCATGAATTGTGTCGACGTCCACCCATCGGCTGCCACGTGGTTCACAGAGATGCCGATGCAGAAACCCGATTTGGGGAAGAGAGTTACCTGCAAGGTCAGGAGTGGCACGGGGAGCTTATCGGTATCAGTTTGCAGGTCAGGCGCGAGATGATGGAAATCGGATACTTCTCGGGGGTGGGATCCGACTAGATGGTGGAAATCATAGTCGGATTCGGCGATGGTGAGCAGTATCGAGTCACCGTTAGCGTAGACGATCTCGTGCTTGCCTGTTTCGGGAGAAAGGGTCAGATTTCCTGCTAGGGGGTAGAAAATCTGGAGGGCGAGGGGGAGAGAGGTCTTGAGGTTGGAGAGGAGAGTGGTGGTGCTGGGGTCGGAGAAATGGTAGAAGTAGAGCCGTTGGACTGGTGGGATATCCAGCCATTGGGCATCGAAGAAGGTGAGTGGGAGAGCAGTTCGTGGGACTGAGTCGGGCGGGGGAGCGACTCGGCAGGTCTCGAGCACTTTCAGTGTGGGGGAGTTCCTCTGGTGTTCCATTGCAGAGCGAGAGAGGCAGTGAGAGAGAGAGAGAGCACGTTGTGAATTTATTGAGAAAAGAACAGACGCCACATGTATAAGGCTGCTTGGGAACTTCCGGACGCAGATTTCCTGCCCTCGCCCGGACGGTAATCCGTCCGGGCCAGGCTCTGTGGGGCCCACCCTGATGTAAGTGTTTTATCCACGCTGTTCATAGTTTTTCTCAGATTATTCGAAGGTATTATCCAAAACATGAGGTAGGTAAAGGTCTTAAGTAGACCACAAAGTTAGGATTGAAACTCCACCATTAAAAACTTTTTGGGAGCTGGAAAAATTTCGGATCAAGCTGATATTTGTGTTTTCACTTCATCCACGTCTACGTGACCTTATGAATATGTTGGATGGTAAAAAAAACATAACGGTGGCCCTTAGAAAGGTTTCAACGGTGGCTGTCATTATCACTGCATCTTCCTTTTGTGTGGTCCACTAGATATGTGGACCTGCTGTAGTTTTAAAATCATGCCATAAAATGATCTCAGAAAAGCGATGAACGGTGTGGATAAAATACTAACACTACTGTGGGCCTCACAGATCCCTGCCACCGTCCGGGCAGGGGTACGGCGGGCATGGCACAATCCGCGCCGGAACTTCCACCTAACACAACCACGTTTTCATTTAAGAAATTTTACAAACAACTACCTATTTGACATGGAATTAACATTCAGGTATCTTATTTATAAATGTTTTTTCGAAAACTATCCCATCAACCGAATGTATTATCATTCCACCACCTTGCGTTGGAATTTTTTAAACGGCTGGTTTGGTGGGCGTGTGAGCAAATGTGTCAGTTGCTTGGCTGGGCTCTCCCGTAATATGTGTCACTATATCTTAGGATTGGGCCTAAAAATCACCCTCATTCATGATTGGAAATAGTTGTTTTGTTGTTGGTTTTTTTTTTTTTTACACTAAGTGTGTGGGCGTGTCAGAATTGAAATTGTGGCTGCAATTTAAACCGAACCAAAATGACCCCGAGCACCAAGATAGGCAAACTCGTAATGTATGACTAAGATCCAAAGAGATCAGTCACCTATTCAACCATTCGCTCAATGTGTAAAATCAGATTAGACAATATTCAAAGAGTGGGGTTCATCCTCTGATGATGGGTTAATGGCTTTTCAATACTGACATATAGAATGAGAGAAGAGATTCTTACAATCGGTCAAGAAGTATAGTTGCGGAACACCTTTCCGACGAATGAACCAAATCTAGCGCGGGAGCTCAGACTCGAATTACGACTAAAGATCACTGGCTACTCAATTATTACTACGAGTTACACTACAGAATGTAAACTAGCAAGCTTGGAAAGTAAATATTATACTATAAAATATAAATCGCTTAATAAGGAAAGTAAAAATTACACTATCGAATGTAAATTGATACAATAATTTGAAAGATAGATTCGGTTGGTTTGGGTTGGTATGGGACCCTCTTCCGTGCTGCTTTGCTTTGATATTTATATCTTTGATTCGATCATATGTATCCTTCTCACATTCCGACGGTTTCCATAATCGTTCTCCATTATTGCTTCTGGATGCTTCCCACTTCTGATTGTGACTGCTTCTTCTCTTGCTACCTGTCATGTAACCGCTGGTTTCTTCATCGACTGCCCAAGCAACACATGGCATCGCCTGATACATTCTAACTGCGCTTATTGAGAAATCTCTCTATACATATTTACAAATCTTTGAATACACCATGCGTATTCATACAAATCACACAACTCCTCCTGATTGGTTGTTGCAGGGCATAGTGATAATGGGGATGAACAAGAGTGTATAGAACAATGATCACCCTCCAAACTATTTCGTATGGTATGACCCACCTGAACCACTATTAGCCCCAATTTTAATTCACAGGCCTCAATTTTGATGTAACATCTAATGATTAGAATGAATTTCATATAATCCGCATAGTGACCTTTATAAAAAAATCAAGGGTATACTTTTTGTCACAACTGTTTCCTTTAGCATGGCCCACCTAAATCACAAGTCAACTTGAGTTTTTTGTTTTTTTTTTTTTTTTTGCTTACGGCCGAACTGTAACTACATATCTAATGGTTGTAGTGGATTTGCATGTAAATGGCTCTTGAATTTGATGGCCCACCACAATAATTATGCAAGATTCTCCCCAACCATTAGATATTTAGGGGTGTTTTGAATCTTAAATTACTTAAGTTATTTATGCCTTAAATAGCGCATGTTGATTTTTACAAATTGAAGTGATCAAGTAACTTTAAATAAATAAAAAAAAAAACTACTTATAACTTGTCAAAAACCAAATTTATTTATCTCAATTAAGGGGTTTTTTTTTTTTTTGTTAGTACACCCCACTGCCAGTTTACACTTCAGTGTTAGTCACCCCCACTAGGGATCGATACCAAGACCTTAGTGCTGAAACGATGTATCTTTCACTCAAGTTAGTTATGCAGTGAGGTAAGTAGAAAAAGTAACAAACACGGCCATTAGTCTCGTGTAAGAGACAAAAACTAAGGCTCGGTTATGATTATTACGGTTAGCCACAACCACACGAGGAAATAGTTGGGTGGGAGACTTCGAGCTCTATTTTTAGAGAGTCCTCAGTGCCAATTATCTAAAATCCTCTCCAATAATTAGATTCTACGCAAAAATTCATCCCTCTGCCCCAAAAATCATACCATGAGCATTTCACATGGACCACAATATTGGAAACAGCACCGAGGGTTGGCATTGCCATGTACACTCATTCCAATCATGTAGTTTACTTTAATCACAGATGGTCCTAAGCGTTGGGCCTATACCCTAACATATGGTGATACACCTAATGGGGATTTTACATAAAGTTCACAGTAGGTTAACCGGGCCGACCGAGCTATTTGTCCCATGTCTGCCACAAAAGAAAGTAGTGGATGTCAATTCCAAAAAAACTACTGACCTTAATATTAATTAGGTAGGGCTTTTTTTTTTTTTTTTTTTTTTTGGAAATTTTACAAAACACAACCTACTTAATATATTACCCTTTAATATATTACATTCTCGTACCTCTTTGAAAGGATTTTAAATAAGCCAACTTGGGCTGGATTGGGTGATGTATGGTCCATATCATGCATGTGTTTTATCTATTTTACCATGTCATTTAAGGGTATAAGTCAAAAACGAGCAAATCCAAAGTTTAAGCCGACCACACAGTGGGGATTGAATTCTTGTCAATAAAAATTTCTTGTGAGCAAGTTTTAATGAAGTTGATGCTTGTGATTTCCCTTCATTTAGGTTTATGTGACTTCTTATCAGGTTCGATGGATAACGATTCTTACTTTTAAAACATTGCTAAGGCCCACTATAATGTTCAAACTGGACGAAGAGGAAACAAAAAGGTTTCAATGGTAGACATTCAATCCCCCATTAACTTTTGCAGTGTGGTCCACTTGATCCTTGGTTTTGTCTTATTTTTTGGCTCAAGCCTTACCACAAGCTCGTAGAATGGATGGACTAGAGGTGTACATGAAGTTGAGCTTCTGCCAAGCTCGACTCGACTCGGCCACTAGCTGACCCCAGCTCAAACTCGGCTTATTAGCTCGGTCCTTGAGCTTGATTGGTCAACTTGGCTTGGTTCGGTCAACACCTCGAGCCAGTTCAACCCAAGATCGAGCTGAGTTCACCTATGCATCATTTTCACAAACACATGAATTGTGCATTCAAATTCTCACTTTATGTAAAATAACAATAGCAGTTTTACAGGTATTTCATCAAACACCTTATAGGGAATATCAAAATCAAGAAAAAAATAAAGTATTTTTTTCATATACATACCTTCCTTGCAGCAGCTGACACTTCGTTGAGTCATTTCATCAAACACTTGGTGAGCAACATCAATACCAAAGTAACCGAGTCACCGAACTGGTTTGATCCGAGTTTGATTCAAGTTGGAGTTTGATTTGAGTTGAGTCGAGCTCGGCTAAGCTTGAACTCGGTTTGAAATTTTTTTGAGCTCAAAAAATCAGCTAACTCTGCTCGAACTCAGCTCTGAATCGAGCCGAATTGAGTTTTTTTTGACTCGAGGAGCAAAATTACCAAGATAACTATGTACGTGTACAGCCCTTGGATGGACGATTTGAATACAAGATGTACCTAATGATGGGACCCACAGAACTTGGTAGCATCAACACACTAGACTGGTCGGTGGTGTGTGGTACGTCAGCCAATCCGCTTCCAGAACCTCCTTGGGTCAAATCTATATGGGACCCACAAAAATGATTGAGGGCAAAAATTTGGGCAGATTCAAAAGTCACGTGTGCCATGCGTGAGGAAAAGTTGAGAATGGAAACGCACACGTACGGTTCTAACCTTTCTTGAGCTGACCATGATGCTTATATGTCATCCAAACGGTTTGTAAGGTTATTATCACTGCTATAAATTGAAGACAGAAATACCATTCTGTTCTAAAACTTCTGCGGCCTCACAAAGTTTACAACGTTGGGTATTTGATCCCCACTGTTTGCTATGGACGTAATTCACCTGAGTTTAGAATCATCCTTATTTTTACACTCTACTCCTATTGTGCGCTTAAAAATCTGATGGCCAGAGTGGATTACTCACTGACATCTCTGTAGGCCTTGTCAAAGAGTAGTGATTGATATTAAATACTTCTTGTGGGCCGCATAAGTTTTATATAGGTCTGATATTTCTTTTTTCTATTAATTCTGATTTTTTTTGATGTTATTAACAGGTTGGATGGCAAATAAACATTATAATAATAAATAAAAAACGCTATTTTAAGCTATGGGAAAATTTTAATGGTGAGGCATTCAATCACCACTTTTTCCTATCATGTGGTCACCTTAAATTTAGAATTTTTTTTTTCATTAAAATAATCTAGAAAAACAGATGTACGGCATGGATATAGAACACGTACATCAACATGGCCCTGTTTGCACTCTTTTGAGTGAGAGCGGGAAACGGATTGGTTACTCCCCGGCCACCGGCCGGTGGTCGATTCTCTGTGGGCCCCACCACGACGTATGTGTTTCATCCATGCCGTCCATCTATTTTTATAGATCATTTTATGGTGTGAGACAAAAAAAGAGGTATATCCCAAACTCAAATGGACCACATTACAGGAAACAATGTTGATTGAACGTCGACCATTAAAAACGTTTTGAGGCTATAAAAGTTTTGGATCAAGATGATCTTTATTTTTTCCCTTCATCTGGGTATGTATGACCTAGTCAACTGATTGGATGTCAAATAAACAGTACAGTGGGCCTCAGGAAGATTTAAATGGTAGATATCCAATCACTATTTTTTTTTTCCTGTGGTGAGATCCACCTGATATTTATAAAATCACTAAAATTATCTTTAAAAATGGATGAATGGAATGGATGAAACACATACATCATGGTGGGTCCACAGAGAACCGACCACCAGCCACGGGGCTGGTGGCAGGGGGAGTAGCCAATTCGTTTCCGTGAGAGCGCGTCCGTACCTAATGCGTTACTCAAGGCGACACGCTGTATCTAATATTCCAGTTGCCACCTCGTTGTATCTGATTTTTTCAAAAGGTACACGTTTACCACGCTAGCGGGTTAGGTGCGGCCTGGCCTCACCTAATAGGGTACTGACATGACCGTGGAGCCTACGTTGATGCATGTATTGTATATCCACGCCGTCCATACATTTTGCCAGCTCGACATGAGCCAAAAGATGAATAGATATAAAACTAAGGTGGACCACACAGCAAGAAACAGTATCCATTAATAATTAAAAACTTTCGCTACTTTTTCCTAAGCTGTGGATCCTTGATTAGCATGATATTCAATACATACCTCAAGGTCGCCCCACGGCCAGGGCCGCATTGTGTTGGGCGAGGCCGGGTGGCACCTAATTCGCTCCTGGTCAGTTCGTATGATAAATCCATTCCGTCCATCAGTTTTGAAAGATCACAACAGGATAAAATTGTACAATTCATGTAGGTCAAAAATTCAGGCGGGCCATCTCACTTGAAACAGTGAAAACGGAAACATTCACCGTTGAAACTTTCCTGGGTCTGACGATGATGTTTATATGCCTTCCGAACCGTTCAAAGGGTTATTACCACTCAGATAAACTGTATGAACATATACCATATCTATACGAAACTTCTGTGGCCCCCAAATTTTACAATGGGAGGCATTCAATCCCTGCTTTTTCGTCTGGTGTGGCCCATCTGACTTTTGGATCTACCTGTTTTTTGTAATCCTGTCCTATCGTGATCTATAGAAACCGAGACGGAATGGATTTGTCACGGGCATCTCTGTGTTCCACGCAACTTCCAACCGCAGGAACTTCCAGTGGCATGGGGCACATGCAATTCACGTCCAGTGACGTCCAGGTAACACCGATGAGCACGGATTGGGTACCACCCCACGAGGACATGGCCAGAGTGGGACGGTCCGGTCAGTAGCTGTGCGGAGCCCAAATGTAACATGTGTTTTGATCCTATACGTATATTCATTTTTAAATATCATTTTAGGGCATGAGACCCAAAAGAAGGCAGATCAAATGCTTGAGTGTATCGCACCACAAAAACAGTAGGGATTGAATGCTTGTGGCTGAAAATGTTGGGATTTGTGCTCCAGAATCACACCGATAACAATCCAATGGTGCCAAGCAAACACAAGAGAACATATAGATTTAATGTGGAAAATTCTTTCGGAAAAAAACCACGGCATAAAGTGACAGAATTCCACTAAAGTATAAATTACAAAGAGAAAGGACTTACCCAATTTGAACAACCTCAAATTTCACCCTTGCTACACCGTATAGAAACTCTATACCGTTTTAGGAACCCTTGGAACCCCTTTAGAAAGCTTTAACATTCCTGAGAATGGCCCTAGGGACTCCTATTTATAGATGGAGAAACCACACTTACGCACCTCCCTAGAAACTGTCTCAAATTTACGCAGTCTGTACATAAATCGCGCACTGTCTGCGTAACTCTTGACTAGTCAAAGGGACCTTCGACTAGTCGAGCCAGTCCCTCGATTGGTCAAGCATCCCGGAGTTTCAAAATATACCGTCGCTGGACTTCGAGTCAAGTGGGCTTCGACCAGTCGAAGGGACCTTCGACTAGTAGACCCAGCCCCTTGACTGGTCGAGTAGTGCGGTGAACAGAGTTAAAACGTCTGTTTTACAATAATCTTTACCATGTCTTCAATCTTTAACTGTGTAGCTTTTTAACATCTTCTCCTATCTTTGCATCACATCATAACTTCTTGCACATACTTCGTCCTCCTTTTACGCCATCACCAAGCCCAGAGAAGTTGCACAGAACTTGAACTTCTCTACAGGAACGACCTTGGTGATCATGTCTTCCGGATTCACGCTGGTGTGAATCTTCTCCAGTGTTACGCCTCATTCCTCAAGCACCTGTCGGATAACATGGACATCCAACTAATTGCTCCACCCGCTAATATAAACGAGTAACCTGAAGTTAACCTTTTGGAATCCGCACTGCCTGCGTAATCCGAATCCACATACCTAACCAACTTTGTTTATGTCTTTCCAAAAGTAAAGACGTAGTCTTCTTACCATCTCACCGTCACCCAATATTATTTGCCGGGGTATTTGCTCACAACACTGATAGCCTGTGAAATAACCGGTCTAATACAGACCATGACATACACTGTCAACCGCATTTGAATAAATTTCATGAGATATATCCTGCTTTTCTCATCTGTTTTGGGACATATCCTGAGGAAAACTCGAGAAGAGACGCATAGGGAACGCTCTCCGGCTTTGCCTAGTTTATCACATCCTTGATCAATACCTACACAAGGTATTCTACCTGTGATTACTAAAACCTACTCCTCTTTCAGTCTCAATGCCGAGAACCATCTTTGCAGCCCCCCGATCCTTCATCCCGAATGTCTTACTTAACCGAGTTTTCAGTACATTGATTTCAGACATGTTATAATTGACGATCTACATGTTATCAACATACAATTTCTGACTCACCATGAAGGAATCAAACCATTGTCGAGGCGATAGGTAGTACCACGACCTCCTGTAAACTTTTTTCCCAGCCCCTTTAAATTTCGAAGCCCTCTGGTTGCCTCATGTAAATCTGTTCCTCCAATTTCCCTTGCAGAAGTTCAAATTCCACATCCATCCTTTCCGGCTCAAGATTGCTTTGGCCAACCAGCGCCAATCACGAATTTAATAGACACCTGTTATACCATCGTCATGAATATCTCTGAGAAGCCGATCCATTCTCTCTGAGCATAACCCTTCGCTACTAACCTTGCTTTAAATCTATGTTGTATCATTCTGAAGATCCACCCGTATCCAACCGCTTTTCGGCCCACTGGAGGCTCCACCAGTTCCCATGTATCGATTTGTTATAATGAGTCCATCACATCGTCTGTAGTCACATTCCGCTTCTTAGCACCAGGCTCACCTAGAGCCATCTGAATAGATGACGGATCCCCTGCGATATTAGAGTCGTCTATATACCTCGCCGATATCATACGATTATGCTGTATGATTCTTCTCACAGGTGGCTGCTCCACCTTCTTCGTATCTTTGTTCGCGCGTCTCAGCCTTCATCCCCTGCCTGCTCATGTGACCATGCCTAACACGCTACACATGTGCAGAGGTGGAATCCGCTACAGTCACTGCAATTTCACTTTTTGAAGTGCTCCCAATTAACTTGTAAACATTATCGAGTTGTTGCGCTTTCATGATTACCTGTGCCCCCTTAAATACCTTAAGTGCATCATCAATACCTGTGTACTTGCAACCCATTGCGTCAAGTACGCCAAGAGAAATCAATTTCTTCTTCAAATCAAGAACGTGCCTAACATCAGTCAAGGTACGCTCCACCCCATCGAACATCTTGATGCGCACCGTACCAACAACCACAACATTACAGGCAATGCCATTGCCCATAAATACCTGTCTACCATCGTACTCCCTATAGTTGGCGAAATAACTCTAATGAGGAGTCATGTGAAAAGATGTCCCTGTGTCTAGAATTCACTTGCCTTTATGATCATCGTAAAAGTGTCTGATTGTAGACACAGACAAAACATCACCATCACATTCACTCAATCCATCCGACATTGCAACGTTGACTTCCCGGTATGAAGCCGTAGAATCTTCTCTTAGATTTAGGATTTGTACAATCCTTCTTTACATGTCCTCCCATCCCACAATTCCAGCACTTTAACTTCCCTTTACCCCATGCCCTTGGATTTGGATCTTGACCTCGAAGACTCCGTATCTTTCTCAGAATTCTTGTCCCTCGTAAGTAGTGCATCAGAAGATGTCCCCATGTCGCCGTTTAGCTTTCTCATGGTCTTCCCTTGAAGGGCTGGGATAACGGTGTTGATACTCAGAGTTTTATTCGCGGTGCACATTTTTGTCCTTGAATGACTTATACGATGCCGGAAGAGAATTCAACAACATACATGCTTATTCCTCATCTTTCATCACTTCCTCCATATCTAGCAATTTACAAACCAATTTATTAAAATTGCTGATATGAGCCTCCAGATCTTCACCCTCTGGCATCTTGAAGTTATACCACTGCCGCTTCTAGTGTAGGCGATTTTCAGAGAATTTTTTTGCATAGATATCCTCTAGCTTTGCCCACAACTTAGCCGCAGTTTTCTCCCTCATGACATTGTAGAGAACCTCATCCGTGAGACATAAACGGATCGCTGATAAGACTTTCTTATCAAGAGTATTTCAATCATCATCAGTCATGGTAGGCTTTCGCTCATCAAGAGCACCATCTTCGCCTTGCTTGATTAAAGAACTGATCATCTTGATCTTCCTTAACTCAAAATTATTTTTTCCTGAGTATTTCTCAATATCATACCTAGTGCTTACCATTATTGCTTATCCCTCATATTCAGATCTGTGCCCCAACGATTGCTTTGATATTACTTGTTGGGATTTATGCTGCTGAATCACACAAATATGGATCTACGATATCAGTCCAATGGCGCTAAGCAAACACAAGAGAACACACAGATTTAACGTGGAAAACCCTTTTAGGAAAAACCACAGCACAAAGCGACAAAATTCTACTATAAAAGCATAAATTACAAAGAGAAAGGACTTACCCAATTCGAACAACCTCGAATCTCACCCTTGCTACTGTTCACTCCCCAAGTATAGGGTTGTGATGTAGTAATAAACTCGGTAAGATCGAGGTCGAATCCCACGAGGACTGGTCGTCCCAATTCAAATTCACGATTCTTCTTAACTAATTCAACAAATAATGGATCAAATTACTAACACAAATTTATGGAAAATAACTATTGAGAATAAGGAAGAAAATTCAATCAGAAGAAGAGCACTAGGACTTTCGAATCCACCCCTAATTGTCCTAACCTTTGTTTTGTCTGTTAATTCCCCTTAATTTAGATTGATCTAACTTATCTAGAGAAAGCACAATCTGTGTCCTTAATCGGGCATACAGATTGTCTAATTCCTTCAAGCAATGCCATGACTAACATATCCCATGTCCTTTGTCGGGCACATGGAATATACTGTTCATTAAAGCACCCCGTCTCTTTCCTCTATAGGAACCTGTTCATGATTAGATACAAGCACATAGAATAAGCATCCAAACCACATCCATCCATAGACTTTGATCAAGTTCATAGATGGAGAAGCATAGAATTTAAAACAATCAAGCACACTAAGGAAAGAAACAAATCAACCTAATTAAAGTAAAATCAACATAGAACAAAGGGTGTTCAAATTAGGGGTTTCATCTCAGCCCTAGCTGAGAGATTAGTTACCCATAAACTCCATTAAACAGATGGATAAATAAAAATAAAAATTCATAAAAGGAATTTCAAACCAATTTCTCTCTCTCTTCTTTCTTCTCTTTCTTCTCTTTCTTCTCTCCCTTGCTGTAGATCTGGAACTCCTCCCTATTTTTTAATGTTTTTCCCATGTCCAAGACTCCATTTTTATAGTTGCTGGAAAGCTAGATCAGTGGAAGAGTTGTAGCAGGACATGGAATGGAAATTTTCGCAGCCATGATCGGTGGGCCCCACCGAAGTGTTTTTTTGGAAAATTCACCCCATCCATTGGATTCAGGACGAAATTTCAGTCAAGAATGGATGGTTTTGAACGTCCATTAACGCGGCCCAAAGAAGAAAACACGAAGAGATCAGTTTTGAACGTTCTAGGGTAGCCCTTTTGTGGCCTCTGTATCATGCACGTGTGCATGCATGGAAGTGGAATATCAGCATGGGTTTGTAGTGCTCGCGGCCCTCTTCAAGATGAACGGGTTAGATCGGCCGTACGGGCGATGTGTGGGGCCCACAGCCGTTTGTAAAAAGGGACAGCGGTCGGTTACGCTGACGCAGAAGCAGAGACGCGGACTGCTTCCGCTGCGTAAATGGTGGGGTCCACTGTGATGTTTTCTTGAGAAATCCACTCCGTCCATCGGATCCCTCTCGAAAAACCGTTCGGAAGGGATCAGTTCTGAATACCTATTGATGCGGCCCACCTGATTTCTTCTCCGCCGTCCAAGATGCTTTTGAACGGTTAGATTTCCATACTCGCTCTCATTTGAGATTCGGCCACCTACACGTTGATGATATCGATACCAGAGAGACAATGGACGGTCTGGATCGGCGATTTGATGGACGTGTGGGGCCCACAACCGAAACCCATCGGTCGTTTTGCGGACGCTGGAAGCCGCAGCCGCTGTTGAGGGAGGGAGCGCGGGTCAGCGGTCGTTTGACCGAGGCGGCGGTTTGGTGTAGCGCCAGCGCACGTGCGCTTTATGCACATGCTCAAGCATGTGGGGTCCAATGCAATGTTCTGGAGAAATCTGCACCGTCCATCCTTTTCTTCATATAATGTCAACCGCCGAAATCAAGTTTGAGGCAGTTCCGATTATCAGGTGAGCCTGAAATCAACGGTTTGCGAGCTGATTTGTCAGTTGGGACACTTCCATAGTGATCCGAGGGCTGAAATTTGAAATGTACGGTTAATTTATGACCCTCATCCCATGTATGGAGTTTCGAACTGATCGGATGGCGGGAACCATGTGATCTTGCATTCTGGACCCTTTTCGGGCTCCTTTGGCTTGCTTTCCTCAAATCCTAGGCGTGTAAAATCTTTATTATTGGTTCTCTGGAGTCCATCCCGTGCTCAGGTGGCTTTGGATCATCAAATCCATGCTTTTAATCCTCTTTTCAGTCCAACGCTCATTATTACATCCTGCAATGAAAACACGATTAAAATATTCCATTAAGCCTTATCAGGTATGTAAATTTAGGCAATTACTGGGGTCTGATATATAATATTCGACCCTGATCACAACCCCCAACCAGCATTTTGCTAGTCCCGAGCAAAACATGCGAAAAATAATCTCGGAAATAAAAGATAATTCCTGTAAATTCAAGTGACTTGTGGGCAGATAGTCGAGATGTGATCATTCTACGATTCATGCATGGTGAGTGGAATTTTCTCCTGGAATCAAGTTCACTGTAAATTTCATAAACAAGTTCAAACTATTAAACCATGAATTAGAATAATTCTAAAACATTGAGTTTCATGAGTGTATAGTGTCATCTCAGCTTTCAATCATTAAGAGATTCAATTGTCAATTTCATGATATCATTGGTAATTAACAACGGAGCTCATGTCACCCAACACTTGCCTTACAGATTAACCTTTCATTCTACCATTTTTTTGATTTTCTTTATGAATAGTACGCCAAGGAGGAGAATCAAATCTGCACCTATAGGGAGCAAACCTATGGTGAAAATTTGTCGCCTAAATCTTTTCTTATGTCAACTATGAGGAATCGAATCGTCATCTATAGGGAGCAAACCTATGATGACGATTATGCGACTTATTCTTTCAATTCTTCTTTATAGACTGATGCTAAAAATTTTGTTTTTCAGGCTGGTTCCCTTCATGCTTAGTGATTACCATGTTATCAATTAATATCAAACTGAAAACTTAATGTGTAAACGAGATCTGATATGTGAAATCATGGCTCAATCAATGTTTACAACTTCTAATCGTGGATTAGCAATTCAAACTTAAGTGTGAAATCTACCAGACAACTGAATCCAAGAGTCATAAATTTCTCACATTCTGAATCTTTGTAATTTCAAAATCACAACTATCCTTCAAAATCACTTTGAATTCAATAGAAATTCCAGAAAAATTTTAAAAATTTTCACAATTTTTGCTCAAGACCAAGAAAATACTGATTAGGTAACCTAATCTCCCACCCCCAACCTAAAATCTACATTGTCCTCAATGTAAAAAATAAATAAGCATGCGATGTAGATGAGAAAAAGGAAAGAGGAGTGAGGAAAGATAGTACCTGGATGAAGAATCAAAGACTTTCCAAAAATATAACAACAAGAAAGGTCAGCACAAGAGAGAAATCAGTAAAATAACATAAAATCACAAAAAGAAAAACCCTACCTATACCACTTTCGCAGGTGCTCTCATTGCATTTAGCATATGCAACAAGCCTTTAAACCCCTAGGTTACCCCTAGTGGACGAGTTGTAGTCTCGTGAGGGTTTGCAGTAATGTTACCCACAAACATTGAACTAACTAACAAGGAAAAGAAATCAAATGAAATGCTGGGTTGCCTCCCAGGAGCGCTAAGTTTAACGTCTTCAGCCAGACAAGAACGGACCATGAATGAACTAATCTTTAAGACCAGGGTCCGCCAAAGAACTTACCTCAACACTGTGGTTAACCAATCCCAGACAAGTGATGTGAGTTCCCATAAGCTGTGCTATCTGAAATGAGGTAATTGACACTATCATCAAACAATTTAAGGACTTCTGCTCGAACAACTTCTTCCATGTTAGGATCATGCTTCCTTTGTATTTTACGTGACATTTCCACAGCATGATCCTTACATACAGTGGGGCACACTCCTTGTATTTCTGCTATCTTCCGTTCAATTGCTGCCTTATATGTTCGAAGAACATTAAGCAACCTGTTTTCTTTTGCCTTCTCAGAGTTAGAAACTGTGCTGTCAGGAAGAGTCTCAGAGGGATGAAGAGGTTCCACTTTCGCTCTCCATTTTTCAGTCTCCAATATAGGAGTAGAGTCGAGCAGTGCATTGACTTCGTGGATGGGACTATCTATGTCAAAATCTGTGCCATGTTGTGCTAAGCAGGTCTCAAGTGGATCTTCAAAAGATTTACGGAAGGAGTCCTGCACTAGACTCTCGATCATGTCCACTTCAAATATGTCGTCCAAATCCGCGGTTGTTGTCCTGCATTAAAAACATTGAGTTTAATATTCATGTTACCAAATGACAACTTCATAACTCCATTCCTGCAATTTATAATAGCATTAGATGTGGCCAAAAATGGACAACCCAAAATGACTGGGATCTGACTATGAGGATTCTGGACAGGCTGAGTATCTATAACTATGAAATCCACTGGAAAATAAAATTTGTCAACCTAGATTAGTACATCTTCAATAACACCTCGAGGTACCTTGACAGATCTATCAGCTAGTTGTAATGTTATCTTAGTCGGTTTCAACTCACCAAGTCCTAGCTGCTCATAAACCGAATATGGTAACAAATTGACGCTCGCCCCTAAATCAAGTAATGCCTTCCCGATTTTATGATCTCCTATGCCGCAAGAGATGGTGGGAGCTCCTGGATCCCTAAATTTAGGAGGGGTGTTATGTTGAATCATGGAGCTGAGCTGCTCTGCAAGGAAGACTTTCTTATGAACATTCTGCTTACGCTTTTAGTGCATAAATCTTTAAGAAACTTAGCATAAGCAGGGACTTGCTTGATAGCGTCAAGCAACGGGATGTTGACTTGCACTTTTTTAAACACGTCCAGGATTTCATCAAAGTTGTTTCTTTTCTTCATTAGTGCCAGACGTTGAGGAAAAGGTGCTTTGGACACGTAAGGTGGCATGTCAGCGGCTCTAGGAGAGTCAGAGAGTTTTTGGACTTTGGATGCATTGGTGTGTCTCTCTGCTTCACCTTGATCTTCTGTTTAGAACTTGATTCATCCCTAGGCATCTCTATTCTGTTGTCAATCTGTTTGCCTGACCTAAGGGTAGTGATTGATTTGGCTTGCTCGTGATATTGCCCTTGGTTGGAATTAGAGCCAATCTCATATTGTCCCTTTGGATTAGCCACAGGTTGGCCAGGGAACTTACCCTTCTCTCTCTCACTCAATGTGGCAGCTAGTTGACCCATTTGTACTTCCAGCTTGGCAATGGATTGTGCATTTGCATGTAAGCTTTGCTGGTTGGCTAGTAAGGTTTGTTGGGTGTCTTTTTGGAATTGGAGAGAACTCTGCATAAAAAGATGGAGTGTATCCTCAAGAGATGGTTTCCTTGATTGTGCAGGCAGTTATTGATATTGTGGAAACTGCTGAGGTTGCATAGGAGGATTTCCAGATGGTCCTCCTTGTTGTGGTCCCCTTGCCCAAGAAAAATTTGGATGTCTAGCCCACCCTGGGTTGTATGTGTTCGAGTAAGGATCATTCCCAGGTTTCTGAAAGGTGTTCAAAGCATGAACTTGTTCAGAGAGGAATTCTGGAAATGTTGCACCAGATGGGCAAGATTGCGTAGGATGGGTAGGACTAGAACATATGGCATAAGCCTCGGCTTGAGTTGTTTGTGGAGGTCCATTATGCAACATCAGAGCATCAACCTTCTTTGTCAGGCCATTAATCTTGGCATGGAGATCTGGCGTGACTCCTATCTCATATATGCCACTTTTCTTTTGTGGTTGGGAACTTCTTTCACCTCTATCTGAATAGTCCCATTGCTGGGAGTTTTCACACAAGGTTTCAAAGAATTTCCACGCTTCGGTATCGCTTTTGGTCATGAAGGACCCTCCACTGGTGGCATCAACCATGCGACGGTTCTGGGGTGTCAGACCGTCATAAAAGTATTGCACTTGTTGCCACTTCTCAAAACCGTGGTGTGGACATTTAAGAAGCAAGTCCTTCCATCTTTCCCAACATTCATGAAAGTGCTCTCCCTCTTTTTGTGTGAAATTAGTGATTTCTCTACGGAGAGCATTAGTTTTGTGAACAGGGAAGAACTTGTTTAAGAACTTCCTAGACAATTGGTCTCATGTAGTGATAGACCCAACTTCTAGAGAATTCAACCATGCTTTCGCCTTATCCTTCAAAGAAAAAGGAAACAGGCGTAGGCGGATCGAATTGTCTGAGAAGTTTTGGAATTTAAAGGTGGAGCAAATGTCTAGGAATTCTTTCACATGATGATATGGGTCCTCCTTGTCTAACCCATAAAAGGAAGGCAACAACTGTATGACCCCAGTCTTGAGTTCAAAGTGTGCTGCCGTGGTGGTGGGCAACACTATGCATGAAGGCGCATTGAATTGGACAGGAGCTGAATAATCTCTAAGAGTTTTAGTTCCATTCTCTTCTGCCATTTCAACTGGGATGTCTTTCAATCTTCTATGGAATGTTCTTTCTATTTCAGGATCACAAGATGCTAGTTCTATATCTAGAGATCTACGTCCTAGCATAAACTAAGTAACAACCTAAGAGAAAGAAAACTAGAACTAGAAACTAAGATATTCAAAAAAACAAGTTAAAATTATGTAAGTAAGAATGGGAAGAAAGAACCCAGAAAAGGAGATGATTGATGTCAGAAGATTTAAGAAGCTCCTCCTTCACTTAGTAGCTTTCTCCCTCAATTCCTGAAAATAGAAACATAAACAAATCAAGTTTCCTAAATTAATGATAAAAAAATCCTAAGCAACGGTTAAAAAAAAAGAAAGTTTCTAAAAAGTAAAAAGAAGACAGTAGTTTCTAAAAAGGAAAGAAAAAATCTAAATCTAAAAAATAAAAAAAATTCAAAAGAAATTCTAGAAAATTTCTAAAAAGTAAAAACCTAATTCTAAAAATAAAAATTAGAAAAAGTAAAGAATTTAGAAAGGGATTACGAAATTAGAAGTTTATCTCAGGGCCCTACAACACAGGAAATAGGTTAATTTTCTAAATAAAGAAAAGAACTCTAAGTTAGTAAAATCCTAAGCTATGAATTATGATAAGAGAGAATCCAAAATTCAATTTGGACCGAAATAGTCCCCGGCAACGGCGCCAAAAACTTGTTCACTCCCCAAGTATAGGGTTGTGATGTAGTAATAAACTCGGTAAGATCGAGGTCGAATCCCACGAGGACTGGTCGTCCCAATTCAAATTCACGATTCTTCTTAACTAATTCAACAAATAATGGATCAAATTACTAACACAAATTTATGGAAAACAACTATTGAGAATAAGGAAGAAAATTCAATCAGAG